>CABHPH010153910.1:0-20695 GCA_902168325.1 Peromyscus nudipes
AGCCTACCCCTCATTCCCATCTCCTCCAGGGCAAAGACTCCCCTGGGCATTCAGTTCAACCTGGTAGATTCAGTCCAGGCAGGTCCAGTCCCGTCCTCCCAGGCTGAGCAAAGTGTCCCTGCATAAGCCCCAGGTTCCAAACAGCCAGCTCATGTACTAAGGACAGATCCTGGTCCCACTGTCTGGGTGCCTCCTAAACAGTTCAAGCTAATCAACTGTCTTACTTATCCAGGGGGCCTGATCCAGTTGGGGGCTCCTCAGCTATTTCTTTTCATTTAATTTCCTATTCTAATTATCCTTTATCTCCCTTTTAACACTATATTCTGTTTTCCCTTCCTTAGATGATCCCTTCCTCTCCCATGGTACCTTGTTAGCTACCTAACCTCTGTAGATATTCTGAGTTAACCTCACATATCTAAAGCTAAAAAAAACCCTAAAAGCTACAAATAATAGAAACATACAACATTTTTCTTCCTGTGTCTGGGTTACCTTACTTGGGATGACTGTTTCCAGATCCATCCATTTACCTGCAAATTTCATAATTTCATTTTAGCAGCTAATTAATATTCCATTGCATAAATGTACATTTTCATTATTCATTCATCAATTGATGGTCATTGATGTTGTTTCCAGATGCTGGCTTTATGAATAGAGCAGCAGTGAACATGGATGTGCAGGTATCTCTGAACCAAGCAAGATATAGCATCCTTTGGGAATATGCTCAATAGCAGGATAGCTGAATCTTGTGGTACATACATTTTCAGTGGTTTTTACCCTCTACCCTGATTTCTATAGTGGTTGTACCAGTTTTCCCTCCTACCAGCAATAAATAAGCATCTCCCTTTCCCCATATTCTCCCAGTATGTGTTGTCATTTGTTTTTATTAATCTTGGCTATTCTGACTGGAGTGAGATGAAATCTCTAAGTCATTTTAACTTGCATTTTTCCTGTTTGCTAATGAAATTAAACATTTTTAAGTGATCCATAGTCATTTGTGTTTAAAATTCCCACACCATTCTTCACAAAAATTTAAATTTCATATGCAGACACAAATAAACCAAGATAACTCAAACAATGCTTACCAATAAAAGGACTGAAGGAGGTACTACCATTCAAGATTACAAGTTATAATACAGAAAAATAATAAAGAAACAGCATGATACAGGAATAAAATAAACATGTTCAATGGAATAGAACTGAGGACCCAAACAACTCCACATACCTGCAGACACCTGAAATCTTACAAGGAGGCCAAAATTACACATCAGAGAAAAGACAGAATCTTCAACAAATGGTGCTGGTCAAACTGAATAGTTGCGTGTAGAATGAACATAGATCCATGTCTATAACCACACATAAAACTGAACTATATATATATAATAAACCTCAACATAATACCATACACCTTGAATCTAATAGAAGAGAAAGTAGGGAATATGCCTGAACTCATTCATACATCAAAAGTCTTTTTGAACAGGACTCAAATAGCACATACCTTAAGATAGCAATTTACAAATGAGACCTCATGAAGCTATGACATTTTTGTTTGGCAAAAGACACTTCATTCAAGCAAAGAGGCAGTGAACAAAATTAGAAAAAAAAATCTTTAATTACTATACACTTAACATAGGGTTAGTATAGAGAACGTACAAAGACCTAACAAAACTAAGCATCAAGAAAATAAATAACCCAAATAAAAATGGGGTATAGAACTAATCAGAGAATCCTCAGGAGGTGAACTCATACTTTTTCTTGTAATATAGTTTTCTGTTTAGCTTGCTCATTCTCTTTTGTGTTTGTTTTACTTTTCTACCATTTACTAGTAAACTACCTCTCAACTTAATTGCTTAATATAGTAACATGTTACATGATTGTAGGAATTTATTAGAGTCAATTATAACTTGATGAATCTCATACAATACTTTGGTCATACATGTATTTACTTGAAATCCAAGGGAATGATTTCTTTATTCTCTTTTGTTGTTGTTTTGGTTTTGGTTTTTTGAAACAGAGTTTCTCTGTGAAACAGTCCTGGCTGTCCTGGAACTCACTCTGTAGACCAGACTGGCCTCAAACTCATAGAGATCTACTTTCCTCTGCCTCCCAAGTGCTGGAACTAAAGGTGTGAGCCACCACCTCCAGGCAGGTTTCTTCATTCTTATGCCCAAGTCATCAGTGAGCAGTTGGAATAACAGAGAGGGCCATGAATCTCTGGCTTTCTGTATAGACTCTCTACATGGCTACACTGAGTTTATTTGCTACCATACTTGGGCAGATTCTCAAAACAGTTTGACTTTCTGTAAAGACTATTCCATTTTGGAATAGTACTATTACCTACTCCAAAATAAGTATGTGAAAAATCCTGAGCAGAAATTGTAAAAATTCTTTGTAAGTAGCCTAAAAATTTCAGAATTCTATTACTATGGACTGGGTATTGACCAGTCACTTAGGTCAGTTTACTTTAAGGGTAACTTAGTGTTTGCCTCTTGAATAAATGATTCTTATGATCCAGGTATAGGAAAGAAACTAATGGAGGACACCTGTGCCCAAATTCCACCATAATACCATGCATTCTATAGTCTGTGTTCACAGAAGCCCATTTGTCACTAAGAGTGGGCAACAGAAAGGCAGGCTGAGCCCTGTGATGATGCAGCAGCTTCTCTCATATGAGGAAGCCTGCGTGTCACCCCGTATTCAAGAATGAACCACCAAGTTTGAATGCTTATGTTTTCCATATTGGTTATTTCTGTAATTGCCTCTGCTTTTACTGCCTGCATTCATCTCAAATCTCTATCAGCTCCCTTTTGGTCTTACAAACAATCCTCTCCCATTGACCTCAAGGGTCCTCCACGGTTTCACAGAGCTGTCAATTTTTTTAACCTATTTAGCATAAACATTTCATTCCATTGTTTCTAAGCCACAAAAAAATATGTGGCCTGGTCTGTATTTCTCATTCTTACCTGATGCCTCTTCTCCTCCTTACTTTCCATTATCTATTTAACTTCATCTTATTGTGCTCCTTAACTGTATATACAGACCTATGTTTCCTGACTGATCTGTATCATAGTTGATCTCAAATTGCATATACAGATTTAAATTACCCATATCTCCATACATGGCATATACTGGCAATGCTGAGGTTGAACCCAGGACTTACTTATGCTAGGCAAGTGTTCTACTTCTAAGCCATATCTCAAGCCATGCATTTTCTTGCACATTAATCTTCATATGTGACTTTTCATATTATTAGCATCTCTTTAAAATTTACTATATCTGGTGACTGTAGTTCTCTTTTTTATTTTTCTAAAATGATAGAATTTCATCACTTCAGTGCTACTATAAGAACATTTTTTTCAGAAATACATGTAAACATTTTATTTTTTGTAAGTCTCATAATGACAAAATGAATTCTAATTATTGTAATAATTTTATAGAAGTACTTCTTGGCTTAGAAATTTGGTTTATAACGACTCTGTGGGGACCAGAAACATGATACCTTTTCCTAAGTCATCACCATCATCCTTGTACTTACATAATAGGATGTGATCAATGATGTTTATTGAAGCAATAAATGAATGAATTATAAGAATAAATTAACTTTACTTCACATTTCCAACAATCTTCAATATATATTTACATCTTATAAGGATTCTCAAATATTAACTGAGGAACCATCTCATCTACAACTACTACTTATCACTTCTGGTAGTGTTATTTCATTCTTATAGAGACCAACAAACAACTATCTCCTTTTGGTCCTATATGTCTATGGAAGTAGAAAGCATTCTGAGTGAATTTCTCACTAAGAAACTAACATTTTTAGACTGTGTGTGATGGTACATACTTTTACCTCTCTGAGTATAAGTCCAGCCTTGTCTACATAGCAAGCTCAAGGTCAGATAGGGCTATTGAGTGAGACCCTCTTCTCAAAATAAAAAAAATTAATACTTATAAAAGTATATTAGGATTCAGGAACATTGCAGGCAATTTTATATATGTCTTGCCCTTAAAGTTCCTGATGACCTTTCAAAGCTAGTATGATAAGTTCTACTTTATAAATAAGGAAATTAAAAATTATAACCATTGAAAGATCTGGCTGAGGCAGAGACCTGGCTAGGGTTGTAAAGTTCTTTGTTAGAGGCTGTAAAATTACTCTCCATTAAGTAGTGTTATATATGTTAAGCTATTTGGTGCAGAGGCTACAGCTAGGCTCATGTTTGCTCTGAGAGAGACCATTTCTCAACTTACAATTTATTTTAGCCTCATAGAGATCAGCTTTCACAGCCAAGTAACAATGCCTTTCCTAGATCCAGTAACAGCCTTACTTGAGATGGTCTGGGACATTTCTAAATCTGGCAGAAGGATAACTCCTTCATCTCTTTGCTTTTCTAGCTCATCCAATATAGACATTGAGAAAATTGCTAGGCAGTGGTGGCACACACCTTTAATCCCAGCACTCAGGAGGCAGAGGCAACAGATCTCTATAAATTCAAGGCCAACTTGGTCTACAGAGTGAGTTCCAGGACAGCCAGGGATAAACAGAGAAATCATGTCATGAAAAAAATTTTTTAAAAATGAGAAAATTCCATAGGGATGGGTTATGCTGTAACTTAATGTTTTTCTGATGATGCTCAGTCCATGGAAAAAGATAGAAGGCTCAGTTGTTATTAGTCATTAAGCAAGATCTGAATAACTGTGCCATCATCCCAAAAGCGGAGCAGAGAAAACAAAACAGTCGTTTAGAATAGCTGTTTGGCAAGTAATGAGTATATGGGATATTTATAGCCAATTAGATTTCCCATGGGGACTTGAATAGGACCCATCCTTCAACAACGGTGCCGGTGACTACTATTTTTTTTTCTTCACAAATTAGGGGTACTTCTCAAATGAGGTATCAAAGACTTCAATATGGACCCTGAAACCACGTGGGGGAAGCTAGAGTTCTAGAGTATATACATGGAAGTCATACAGCTTTAGAAACTGAGAGCCTATGATCAAATTCCTATCATTACTGAATTTTTCACATGTGGAGAAGGAACCAGTTTTGGCCCTGACATCATGTATAAAGCATATGATGGTGTACAGTCATAGGAAGCAGGAGGTAATCACTCCCAACTTCTAATAGTTTGGGCTGGGGTGGGGGGTCATCACAGAGCTTTTCCTTCATGTGCGGTTTGCAGCTGGCAGAGTTGTAAGTGATGAAAAAAGTGGTAGTAACATACAGCTAGCAATCAAAATGGATTCTTAACTATGTTCTGGATTGCACTTTATCTCACTGGTAGGATTACATTAGTGTATCCTTACCTGGTATTCGCTTTCCTGTGGTTTGAGTCAATTGCAAAACTATGGTCTGAAAAGGTTAAATAAAATATTTCCAAAAAGAAAAAATTAAAAGTTAAAATATTAAATGACTTCTGTTATTACATTGTTGTTATGAATTATATTATTATATATTGCTGTTCATTTCTTACTGACCCTGATTTGTGTAGTTAGAAAAAAGTATATACAGTACTCGTGTGTAGAGAAAGTCATGATTGAGTGATCAGAACAATGTGAAAGGGAATAGCTCTCTTTCAGGGAATTTCTTGGTCCTGGGAGTGTTCCAATACATTATAAAGAAAACAGAGGGGCTGGAGAGATAGCTTAGCCTTAATAAGCTTAGGATCACACTTATAAGGACAAAAAAATCTGTTCCCAACACTGAAGCCTATCTCTCTACATCTATTTTACTTGCCTCCCTGACACCCCTGACACCCACATCAATAGAAAGAAAAATAAACTTAAAATAAAATAGAAATCAGTGGTTTCTTCCCAACCAAATGAGCATGGGCAATCTAAGATAGTTTTGACCTGGAAATGCAGAGCTAATATCCTGTAAATCCAGTCTCTTTCCAGAGTGAAACATTGACCAACCAGAACTTCCTCTCATTTGCATGGTGGAAATTGAATGCAGAGAATCCTAATTTCATGAGAGTGTCTTCAAACAAGTATTAGTACAGTCTTCTGCTATTGCCACTACCTGGTATGCCAATTCCTTACTTCAATAAACTTACCTTTTCTACACTGCTCTGACTTGGGTGAATTAATCCCCCTTTCACCAACCTCTCATCACAGTTTGGTATTCCCTATGTCAAGGATTGATTGCACATTTGGGTAGAAACAGCGAAGTTGCTATGTGAATGGTATGGCACCAAGGATCAGAGGAGATCCATTGGATCATTTTGCAAAAACTTAACACATCTCATATTTCTGCTAGTTACTTCATTGAGTAATCCTTACTCTACTCTGTTCGGTGAGTTTTAAGAGATGAGTAGAAACATCACACTGTACTTCCTAGAGGTCAGTTCTTTTGCACAGTGTTGTCTTTTTGCAGTTACAGTTTTCTGTTATTCTAGGGACATAAGCAAGGTGGTTTTGTACCTTTTGGGATGTCCTGTAGCTAAGTCTATCTCTATCCTATGGTTCCACACTCATGTGTTATCTTTCTATAGTTTGTGTTAAAGAATAAAGCCTGCTGCCCATAAGGAAACCATAGTCTAGTAGAGCAGAAAGACAGTGAGCAGTGACCATGGCCAGGCATTTGTTTAAAATAATGTGTGTAGAGAATTAAATAGTATTGGGATGTAAGAGATTAAATATATGAATAAATTAATGTCCATTGAGTAGGTAAGATTTGCTTGAAATTGATAAAACAAAAGTTAGTTGTAGAGATACTTGACTGTCTGTTGTATTGTTAACAGAGCCTTGAATCTTAACGCCTGTGGGTCCAAATGCTCACCTGCATTAAGAGAAAATGGCACAGTGTGTAGCTAGAGTTTTCCTGCCTTGCCCACAGTCAGGACAAATCTCTGTCACCCGCCAGTCCCACAGCCGCTCAGACCCAACCAAGTAAACACAGAGACTTATATTGCTTACAAACTGTATGGCCGTGGAAGACTTCTTGCTAACTGTTCTTATATCTTAAATTAATCCATTTCTATAAATCTATACCTTGCCACGTGACTCGTGGCTTATCAGCATCTTCACATGCTGCTTGTCATGGCGGCAGCTGGCAGTGTCTCCTTCCGCCTTCCTGTTCTCTCAGTTCTCCTCTCTGTTAGTCTCGCCTATACTTTTTGCCTGGCCACTGGCCAATCAGTGTTTTATTAATTGACCAATCAGAGCAATTTGACATACAGACCATCCCACAGCAACAGTGTGTAGAGAAATGGAAAAAGAATTCATTTAAAACGTTTTGCAAAATTGAGGAGAGAGACATTGTCTGTCTGCATATTTATCTCTGAGCAATGTTACAACTTACAGAAAAGAAGAAGCGAACCCAAGAAAGATAAAAGTGCTAGACAAATTCCTCCTAGGGTGAAGGTTTATTCTGAAACCAGGGTCTTATGAGTGGCTCACCTTCACCAAATGTGAAGTTTCCTGGAGGAAACCTATCCCTGAGGTTTCCTTATAGCATTTAAGGGAAAAAGAAAGCAAGAAGACAAGAGATTGGTTGCATGGGTTATGGAGCAATGAACAAGAAAGGACTAGGCAGAAATAGTGTAAAGGCATGATGACCAACTTAAGATACATGCACGTGTGGAAATATAGCAAAGACTCCCTGCAGTGTACAATTATATATATGTATATATATTATATAATATACTAAATAGTATATATTTATATATTAAATAAATGAATAAATATATTTTTAATAAATAAAATACACATTGATAAATGCTTTTAAAAAGTGTATCATTCTAAAAACAAAACAAAATAACAACAAAAACAAAAACTTAAGAAACAAGAATGGGCAGAAGAACAGGCTATATTATTCAGGGTAAAGATCACCAAATATTTGTTTGAGTGTTGTTTTGACTATTGTTTGAGCCTGATTTATGGACTGATGGTGTGACCTAAGAGAAAAGATGCCCAGCTGAACATGGGCAATTTGAAGTACAAGTTTCTGCATCCTATGATGTGATGTCTGACTAAGGGGTGCACAGTCCAGCTGTCCTTTCTGTACCCCTATGTGACTGGAAGTTCTCAGAGGGAAAAACAATACCTGTGTTAAAGATTATGCAAGGCCAGCTGACTGCTTATAACTTGGTGATTATGGTGTGTTGGGATGTTGCAGATGCAGAGTTATTTCTTTGGTGGTATCCTTAGACCCTTAAATAGTCATTCATTAGCCACGCCCACAAACTCCTTTTGGAATGTTATAACAGGCATAAATCTGGAAGCTAAGGATACCATCAGATAGCATCTGAAACCTATTGCAAAGATTTCAATGCCTTGCTGTAATTGCATACCTGACATTTTTACTAATGTATTTGAAGTGTCTTGATTTATGAGCATCTTTTGTCATATAGCTTTATAAACTTTACAAACTTACTGCATTGAAACACAGTGTATCAGGTGACCTGAATCTGAATTCCCAGGTCATGACCACTGACATTTGGCTCCAGAATAAACTACACCGTCCTTCTGCCTTTTAGGTGAAAGCTATTTTTGCATCAATGCCTGTGTTTGTTTTATCGCCTGTTACAGGAATCTTTTTTTTTTCCCCACCAAACTCCATATTCTGTGTTTCATTAACCCAGTGCCTCCTTTTTTTTTTTTTTTTTTTTTTTTGTCTTTAGACTCTTACTATAAGGAGTAGGAAAGGCATTTGCAGGCAGGGCAGCTGTTTGCCAGGTCTGGCTCTGGGACATCATCTATGACATACTCTCTGCACCTGTGTGCTATCCACTAAAGCAGGAACCTAATTGTCCCTCCTCCATTCTGTCCTAAGAATTAAATACTATCATGTTCATTCAGTGACATCACAGTAATTAGTAACCGACACATAGTAGGCTTTGAATCAATATAATTCATGGATTATTTTTCTGCTCATTAGTATTCTTTACAAGGAGGGATGCTCACTGATCTATGTGAAGAGTGTTTTTCTATTCTCTACAGCCACCCTGGAGTCAGCAATGTCCTCAGTTCACCCTGGCTGGAGGATTACTGCTTGCTAACTAGAAACTTTTTGCAGACTTGCTGTGAGGAAGGATCAAGTAATATCACAGGCTGAGCTGGGAGACTGCGGGGAGGACATCCTGATGGGGATTATTCATGAGGCGCGCATAATCAGGGTCTGCAGGCAGAGATAGGGAGTGCTGGAAGCTGTTCAATTACAAAGCTGCACTGTGAGGCAGGCCTTGCTCAGGACAGCTGGAGATGATCTGCAGCTGGAAGTGGGGGATCCTTGGGGCTGCTGGTCACCCATTGAGGAGCTGGAGAGAAGGCTGTTTGGGGTTGAGACAAACTGTGGGAAATGGTAGCAGGGAATGGAAAGGTTTTAATGGGAAGGAAATGACTTGCTAGCTTTCTTAATTTGAGCAGAAACTCTTTCTCAAGATTCCTAAATGGTATAGGCAAGTAATAAAACCAAATGATATTGGGAACAAAATTACACACAATTTGGACTTCTCTCCTGTACTCATTTTTTTTTTGGTTTTTTTTTTCATTTTACATACCAATTTCAGTTCCCCCTCCCTCCCTCCCCTTCTTCCCTCACTCAACCCCACCCCTTCCATCCACTGCTCAGAGAGGGTAAGACCTCCCTTGGGAAGTCAGCAAAGTCTGGCACACTAAATTGAGTCAGGACCAAGCCCCTACCCCCTGTTTCAAGGCTGAGCAAGGTATCCCACTCTAGGGAATGTGTTCCAAAAAGTCATTTCATGCACCCTGGATAAGTTCTTGCCTCATTGCCTATCAGAATTATACCACATTCCCCTGTATTCTGTAAGAAGGTCAGGAGGTGTGGGTGGATCAGTAGAGTGTGATTTTGAATTTTTTCAATTGATTTATTCATTCATCTACATTTACACACACACACACACACACACACACACACACACACACACATTCTTTGGTCAAAGCCCCTCCTTCCTCCATAAGCCTTTCTTATACCCCTTGTCTCTTTAACCAAAACTCTTCTTTCCAAGTTTTTCTTCTATTTTCATGAATTTTTGCCATGACTCATTACATTAAATGAGAGCTGCCCATATGATCTTATTTGCTTGTGGGGGTTATTTATTTAAGGTAGGCAATGTGCCAATGGTGGTATTATTGAGGAATATGACTTCCCTCCCCCAAGCAACCTTTAATACTTGTAGCTAAAGGAATGGGGTGTGATTCTTTCTTCCCCATCCATGATAGGACACTTATGGACCCATAATTTTAGCACCATAGTTCTTTCTTATTTTCAAGGGAGTGCAACAGCAAACAAGAATTCATATTCATACTCTACGAGACAAGCATTCTTTCCATTACTCAGTCCATGTGTTACCACTGTGAGCAGTTTGATGTTTTCATGTTCGTTTACTTAACATGAAAACTCAGTAGACTTCATATTTGTGAGGAAGGTTCCTGGTGTTGCCACAATCCTGGTCCTGCCAACCCTCACATATTTCACAGAATTCTGCTCATGGTGAATTTAGTCACCTGATTAAATCTCATTCTGTTTTTATAACTCATGGAATAATCAGTGTTTTCAAAAGAAGTAAAGTCATTATTACCTTTCAAAAGAAGATTTCTTGGAAAACAAATTGGCAAGAATAAAACCTTGTGATAAGAAATCAGAAATTTCAGCTAATTCAGAAGTGATCCTATAACTCACATGGCTGCATATGTCTGTCATGATTTGCACACTTGTAAATAAACTTATGCATTCAGGTGTCTATAACCAGAGTTAGCTGTATACATGCACCTTGTATCAATCACAGTGAAAAGGTTTCATCAACAAAATTACAAAATGTGAAAATCTAATAAGTGCAGGATGGTAGTACATCACTGAGTCATTACTTAGTTATACTACCCTCCACTGCTAGCTATTTCAACTACTTCAGATTTGGGATGCTGTAAACAGTGCTGTGCTCTACAGTGCTGTGAGCAAGTATTTCCTTAGACTATTTCCTTAGAATAGAGTCTTGTAAGAGAATAAGTGCCTCAAAAAGTATAACAATTTTCAAAACATGCCCACAAACACAGTTAGTTGACTATAGTGGTGTTTAGATGGAGATATACATATGCACAAAGTCAAGATACTTTTTGAGCTTTTGTTTAAAACTTTAATACCTCCTACCAAGTTGTGTGTGTATGTGTGCGTGTGCGTGTGTGTGTGTGTGTGTGTGCGTGTGCGTGTGCGTGTGCGTGTGCGTGTGCGTGTGCGTGTGCGTGTGCGTGTGCGTGTGTGTGTGTGTGTGTGTGTGTGTGTGTGTGTTTTCTATGTATCTTTCCCACCAGGTCCAACATGGGTCACAGTACCTTTTGAAACAGCAATGAGTTTATCAGAGAAAAACTGACTCACTTTCCTCTTGGCTTTCATTCCTGTTACACTGGTTAGACTGAATATTGTCCTTACATTTATTTTCCATTTTTCTACTTTCTTATTGGTCTAATCAAGTCTTTTTGGGGTTTAGTGTTTTTATACATGACATGTATAAGCTGTTTGAACATTAATGATACATTGTATGCTTCTGTGGCAAGTATTCTATGGGGTTGCTTCATTTCATTTTAGTGTTGACATTTAAAATATGTATGCAATTGAAGCTTTCACAAGACTCCTTCTGCAATTTCCCCCAGGATTCAGAAAACTCTCATCCCCAGATCTCTTCATGTCTCACCTCTATGTTCAAATGCTTCTCTGATGTATTTTTCGCAAATGGCAATGCAATGGTGAGTGGCAGTGAGATGGGGGACTCAGTCTGCAGAGGAAGTAGGACTAAATAACTGTGCAAGAAGAACAAGGGGCTGAAATGCCCTGAAGTGAACTTGCTGCTCCAAACTGATCCATTGTTGATCAACTGCTGTTGCTTCCTCATCTTCTCTGTCCACTCCCAGGCTTTCTCTACTTCACCTATGTTAAAGGCAAGGTAGGTGCTCTCAAATATCCGATCTTCTCACTCTCCAGCTTAAATCTGTCCAATCATCTTTACCATGCAAAATCCCAGCAGAGCATCGTGGCCCCTAAGTTCTGGTCTCTACATGCAGCCCCACTCTCCCAGCCCACTTCTCATTTCCTCCTATCCAGACTCTTGCTTTAACTCCCCGTGCCCTTGTTCATGATGGACCCATCCTACACAAAATGCTATTTTCCTTTTTTTCATTCTCTCAGAACCAAACCAAGAAGCACCTTCCCCAAAAAGCAATTCTGTAAACCTAGCCTCTGTCGAGTATCTGGTCCTTCCAATTTGAAGAAACTTTGGTTAAATTGTTATCTTTTAAAATATTATATGGCCGGGCGGTGGTGGCACACGCCTTTAATCCCAGCACTCGGGAGGCAGAGCCAGGTGGATCTCTGTGAGTTCGAGGCCAGCCTGGACTACCAAGTGAGTTCCAGGAAAGGCGCAAAGCTACACAGAGAAACCCTGTCTCGAAAAAACCAAAAAATAAATAAATAAATAAATAAAATAAAATATTATATGAAATTAGTTTTTTGTGTGTATGTCCCCCTCCTACATTAGACCATAAATATCTCAATGTCAGAGACTCTGGCTTTCTTCTCTTGTATGCCTAGTACCTATTATAACCACACCATGCTTCAAGTGCTCAATAGTATGCAACTGCCAAGACTGCCACCCATGTGATGCCTACAAGAAGTCATTTCAACACCCTCAAGCATCACTTTCTTCTGTAAAATGAGACATGAAACTGAAAGCTGAAATCTTACTGAAAACAGCTTTGTAACTAGGAAGGGTTTTATAAGTGTGTTTACATGTGTACTTGCATTTGAATATATGTGCATATGAGTGAAGCACTTCTAATAGTTAATTATTATTATGGAAATATGACATAAAATTACAAAATCACAAATTTTAGGATGTCAGATATACATGTGATATTGATATACTTTCAGGCAATGGTTGTTTGCAAATGATTCTCAGGTGTCCCTCAGTTCCTTACTGGTGTTTTGGGGGTCCTTTCTAAGAAGGTTAGAGATAGGTAAGCAGATCAGGCGATGGTGTTTCTGGACTCCACTTGCTCAGTAGCAAGGACAAATCCAGCTTTTTGCCATATACTGTATTGGAGTGCTCTCTCTCTCTCTCTCTCTCTCTCTCTCTCTCTCTCTCACACACACACACACACACACACAATTACATTGAATCTTTTATCTAATAGAATGTCTGAATAAAGCCAACTATTGTGTCATAAGTAAATTGGGTCTCAGAGAAGTCATTCTGATAAATATTACTCTTTTTGTTTGTTGTTTGTTTGATTTTCCAAGTACAACACTATCCTAAAACAGTATCTTCTTCAATTCTGGGATGTTTTCCATGCACACTTCCTCCATGGAATAGTTTTGCAGCCCAAACATCTTAGAGTGGTATAGGTTCTCCCCAATGGCAATTCCTACCTGTGTCTATCTATTTCAAATTAATATCCAATCCAATTTCCATGCTTATTATTATCAGGCATACTTTCAAAGATTCTGAGACATTCCTAGTACATGTTTCCTTGGCTATCCAGGAAATCCTGCTCACTTATATGGGTTTTAGCAATTTCTTCCAGTTTGTTGGTTGGCTTGTTAATTAGCACATTTTCATGAATTGCTTAATAATAGCATGGGTAAAAGACGATAGGATTACCCTTTACAGTGCTTTGGAATTGCTGGCAACTGTTTTCCTGGATGAATGGGAAGCCTTCACTAACTGAAAGTCAGAGAAATGAATCAAGGCACCGCCTGAGAATCTGCACAATGCTTAACCTCTTGTAGGTTTCAGAACAGCTGCCGCTGCCCACCAAAAATTCTTACCTTAGTAAGGAAAAGAAACCCATGTAGACACAAACAATCAAGACTAAACCACAAAGCTAAGACTTTCACAAAGTGAGTGTGCATCAGTTAACTGAATGTTAGACCCAAATGTTTATTTCACAGGGCACAAAGTAGAATGTCATCCCACATACGGGAATGAGTATTTCACAGACCATGAACATTCTTTACTTATTCACTCTTTCCCCAATACCTTACATGATTCTTCAGAAATTGCAATCAGACACAAAAATCTCTTTTCCTCCATGGCAAAGTGGAGTGGATAAAGAGTTAATCACCAATTCAAACACCAAGTTACGTTTTTATTCACAATCTTTCATCCACACTTGGTGTGTCCTGTTTTGTTTGTTTGTTCACTGAGACAGGGCTTCACTCTGTAACCCTGGCTGGCCTGGAGCTCACCACATATACCAAGCTGGCCTGGAAATCATGGAGATTCACTTGCATCTACCTCCTGAGTACTGGGATTAAAGGTATCTGCCACCACACAAGGCAAGAACATTCCTTTTAATGCTTTTCAAATGATGTTGTTGGCAGTGATAATATCAAATATAGTTTGTGGTCCTGAAATCCACAACACTGCTTCCGTCTTCTATCTGTTGATGGGTACTGGAGGACATTACATAAGTTGGAGACTGAAACTCAGTGTGCTCTAGTTCACCTGTAGGTGTTTTCAAGCATCAATTTTAATATGTGGCAATGATTGATAGAGGCTTGGAATAATTGGAGGTTGGATGAAAAGTTTAAAACACTGTAAATAGAAGCAATAAGTTCCAGTGTTCTACAAAACAGTGTGTGTGTGTGTGTGTGTGTGTGTGTGTGTGTGTGTGTGTTTTGCAGGGCAATGGTAGTTTACTATGACCTACTGTAAGCTTAACAAATGGCTAAGAGATCGGATCTCAGAGGCTCTACATACAAAATCAATCATGACAGAGATAGAAAAATTACTTTGATGTTTATCACGACATGTTATATACACATATTGAATCACCACACTGTACCTCATAAGCAAGTGTTAATTGTTCTTTTCATGTAAGGTGAAGAAGGAGAAGAAATATCAAAAAGAGTAAGAGAGGAGGTGAATATGATCAAAGTATAGTACATACATATATGAAATACTTTCCCCTGTATTACAGTTACATGTCAAAAAATTGAAAATAAACAAGAAAATAAAGCTCCATGTCAGTATATAGGAAGGGAAAGAAAAGTAATTTAAGCAAAAGCAGCTAGAGAGATGAATGGCAACAGAGGATGCAGGTTTTTCATCCAATGGAAGTTGGGGCAATCTGTCCTGATGAGAGTGTAAGTCTTCTGAGGGCATCTCATTTGCAGAATATCATGGCTACAACTTGTGACATATCTGAAGTACCACAGACCAGGCCAAAGGAGATCTAGAACTTTCTAAGGAATGAAAACCAGACTTCTGGGTTTCTGTTGTAGAACACAGCAGAAAGTAAATTAACGTTTGATATAAAAGATCAAGGAGGGGGTGGTCAGATTGTTCAGTGGTTGAGAGCATGTACTGCTCTTGCAGGGGACCCGAATTCAATTTCCAGCATCCATATTTGGGTGCTTACCTTCCTTTGTAACACTAGCTCTGGGGGATCCAACGTCTCTGTGGAAACTGAGACTGGATGTGCTATAATATGGAGGAATTTTCTTTTCCACAGACTTATGGATTTAAAGTTCAAGGCCAAAGCACATGCATCTGCAGGCGGCTTCCTCGCTACATTGTCACCTGGTAGAGGGTAGGAGATGGAAAGAGTAGGCAGATCTCACTATTTTATAGGTGTCCCCAACCCACTCGTGAGCAGCACCCTCAAGACCTAATCATGTCTTAAAGATCTCATCTCTTAAGGCTGTCAGAATGACAATAAAAATTCCGCATGAGTTTTAGAGAATATAAACCTTCAAGCCATCATATGAAAACAAAACAAAACAATGCCATAATAAAAGACTCACAGAACTTAAAGGCACGAGGCATCAAATCACATCTATAAACTCCACAGAGTGAAACTTGCCAGTAATGAATCCTAGAAGCTCCTAGTTCAGTGGGATGCCTCTCCTTACCTCCTCCCACCTTATTAAACAGGAGATTGGAGTTTTATAGGCTCTGCACTAAATGTGAGTCCTTGTAGTTCCCAGGGTATTTGACAAGGAGTTTCAGCTGTCATTATTTCACCCTGACTAGATGGCATTGGGCAGGCGAGGGAAAGAGAAAAAGGATTTGATTTACCATTGCCCTTGTTCTGAGGTGTCCTTGGCAATCTGTATTAGGATGCTCGTCAAGTCACTACAGAAACATCTGCCAAACACTCGACTTAGGGCAAAGGCTCAGTGCATTTTTATGTGGTACTACAGCAATGGCCTGTTTCTCCAGACCGCAATGTGTGTTTAGACTTCACTGGAAACTTAGAAAAGGAAAAAAAATAAACTTATTTGAAGGCTGGTTGCATAAAAAAAAATACACCTGCTACTTGGATTTTTTAAAAAATAAAATCTGGTTAAGGGAAAATGTCAAGGGCTTTTTAAATCTGCATCAATTTGAATAGAACCATTGTCATAAAACTTGAGAAAAGTCAAAACACTTTAGGGTGAAGTTAGAATTGATTTTTTTCTTTGCAGAGATTGACATAAAAGCAAAACCTCAGAGATCACAATCTGAAGTAATTTTGTGAGAACTGCCCAAGCCCAAATCTTCCAATTAAATTCATGTTCCAGAAGATAAAATGTTTGCTGAATTACAGTGTCTAATTTGATAGATAAGGTTATCTTTTACCTTCATAAATATTGTATCAACGAGTAAAATCAGTCAAGGTTCTACTCTTGATAATGGCATGGATATCAAGGAAAAGTAATTAACATGTTTTCAAGATAAATCAGTTTGGTTGAGATAGTCATATTCCGTAATATATTTTCTAGAAAAAAATATGTTATATGTTAATGAACATTTTTTCTTTTTTGTAGATGAACAATGGTTGCAGATGGATTTAACATGAAAATAAGATTGGTTGTATATTTTCTTCTAGAACATAAATTTAACCTGAAAATAAAATGCCTGTCAATGAACTACAGTTGCCATTTGTTTGATAATTAGGATTCCAGCCAACTTGGTCAGTCTGTGGACTTTGAATTCTCTAAGGCAAGCATCAAGGCTCACAGGAAAGACTTCGATGAGCATAATGCTCATTTATGGCCTTGAGGAAGTGTTGAGTGGAGTGCGGAACATTAGATAGGTTCTTATGTCAATAAGCAACGTGGTTATGTGGTTAGCAATGAGCAATGGAATGCTGTACAAGAGAACTTCTCTGTCAATAGGAACTTACACTGTTTGTCAACAGAAGTAACAGATAAGCTAAGAAATTTTTCTGAACACTCTTAGACAGGCTACTTGTTTTCCCACCCCTGTGAAGATAAACTTTTTAGGGAATCCTCCAGAACACACCTAGACCACAGTGCTAAGCTGTGGTTTCCCAGATCCCCCATTGGATTAGCAAGGCTCAGTGCTTAGGCTAAATGGTCTTTTCTGGAAAGCAGAGGGAAGAAATAAAAGGACTTGCTTCTCTGTTGTCATCCTGCTCCATCCTGATTTACTGCAATGACCTAGACTTGAGATCCTTCCTTATGCTTAGAATAGCAGAACCAAGGAAGTAGTCAAGGAGTCAGAGACAGTGTCCAGTGGTCCAGGATCACCCTGCACTTCCCTTCCATCCTGAACCACAACCTCTTCAGTGCTAAGTACCTTCAATGTGCCATCCACTATGCCAAGAGCTATGGGATGATTATTCCCTTTAAACTATATTCATGAAGCATGTATCACCAAGGAACTGAGGAAAATGAGGCAAAGCATAGTCAATTACACACACACACACATACACACACACACACACACACACACACACACACACACACACACACACACACACACACACCTGATAGATAACAGATGACAGAGCCAGAATTTTAGTATTGGCAGAAGGACTTCACAGTACTCAGTTTTAATCACAAAACTCTGTTGACTTTCTTATTTATATTATGATGCAAATTGGCATGTATCTCTGAAGGCAAGAGCTGAATGGTTTACTGTATTTCAATTTCTTTTTTTCCTTCAAAACTTTAATCCATTCTCATTACAAACAGAATTCACAATTGTGTGAAATATTAGCTTATGCAGAGTGGAATACACAATACTGAATGTGCCTTTCATCACACAATCTCTGAGCATCACTTCTTGTCTTTAGCTTTGGCTGTGGTCCTGAAGCAGTGATTTACTTTAGATTTGTTTTTCTTAGTGTTGTTGTACAGTATGAACCCCGCTCTGTGCCTCTGGTTTCTCCCTTACTCATGGTTATAAATTCTATTGCCTCCTTTTTAAGGAGATTTATTTATTTTCATTTTACACATAAGAATGTGTTCCTCTATGTATGTAATACCTCACATGGGTGTCTGATGTTTGTGGAGGCCAGAAAAGGGCATTAGATCCAGTGGAACTAGAGTTACAGTCAGTTGTGAGCTGTCATTGGGTATCACAGACTGAGCCCGTGTTTTCTGAAAGAGCAGCAAGTGCCCTTAATAGCTAATCCATCTTTTCAGAACCATCTATTTACCTTCCACCCTGGTTTTCCTTCATCCTTCCCCAGCACTAGTACAGTGCCTGGTCCATGAGAATAATTTTGATTTTAACTAAAGAATGACAGATCATATGATTTCATTTCTGTTTGTGAGGATGATATTCCCATTAACTATCCTGGAAAGCCGCTATAAAGTTTGAATGAAATAACACATGTGATGCTGTAAAGAATTAAAATGTGACACTAAAAAAATATATTCTTTTAGGATTATCTGTGATAATTCTATTCTATCAGTGGTATTGACGCAAGAGCAGAATCATTGTGTAAAATTTCTTAATATATTTATAAAACATGATTATTTCATCTATTATTCTGCTATATCTTATTTCTAGTTAAGAAAAGTAGAAATAAGGGATTTCTGGTCTAAATTTATAGATCACAAAAATATAGGCTTTCAAGTGATCATTCTGAAGGACAATGGTAGTGCTAAGATATATAGTAGAGAGTATGGATAGAGTGCCTGTTGTACACCAGGCTCCAGGCTCCTCACCAAAGTCACATTACAATCCTGTGAGGAGTATCCTGATTTTACAGGTAAAGGAAGGCTTAGAGATGCTAATGACTCACCCAAGTTTGCCCCTGTAAGAAGTAGGACAATGAGGATTTAATCCACATCTGTGTGTCAAAAACTTGGTACTTTCATATGACTGAGTAACACCAACACCTCTCCTCCTCACATACCCATACACCACAAAGATCACAGGTACAGAAGAGTGGACCTGGAAGTGACACTCACTGTGATAATGAGTGACTGCAGATTAAGAATTCAACTCAAAGTAGTTTATATATAAAGAAGACATCATTATGAAATAAATAATTGGTTGAAGAGACAAGAAAGCAGGTGAATCTAGGAAAAAATCTATAAACATGGATATAAACATAAATGCCATAAGAACTGTTTCTTCACTTCTTAAGCCTGTGTTTGTTCTCTCAAAGACTTCCAGTCAATTATACTAAGGCCTGATCCACAGACATCTCCCTCGTCCCAGGCAAGTTGGTATCCAGTGAAAGAGCATTGTATTAGAATCAGAGATTTTAAGATCACTGCACAAGGTCTTAAGTGGCTGACCTGGGCCCTGTGTTTTCTCTGAAAGGAGGAGCTGAGCCTAAGGAAACAGAGTTGAGCATTCTGCTGTGTAACAGGAGGAATGACATAGACCACTATACTTGGACCTCCTCTGCCTTAGAGAGCTCAGAGTTCAGGGACTGAATAGGGCCTAGAAAGGAAACTGAAATGAATAGAGAGAAAGACTCCCCAGACACAGAAAATGTTCAAGCGCCAACGCTTCACAAGCCATTACTTTCTCCCTGTAGAACTACTTTTCCCCACCACAGTTTAGTCCCCTAACCACCTGGCTTCACTGTCTCATTTGCCTACCTGGTTGGTAGAAGTAAAAGAAGCATTTTCACTTTACTGTTTTGATTCAATTACTGTTTAATTTAAGGATGCCTGGTTTGAGTTCACTACCCCAAATTTAAATTGTTCATATTCAGAATAGAGTTGTCAGAATTGCAAGGTCCTTGTGTTTGATTTGAAGTAAGGAACAAGGGATGGCTGGACTTGTAATAACTTTATTTATCGCAGAAAAATCCCATGCCAGAGTCCCTACATCTCAAAACTTTTCTCCATGCGTTCTTTTCAGTTCTTGGGTTAGACAAATCACATGATTTTAATATGTAGAGTTTGAATCTTCTGGATCAGGATGTTTGAGTCATCTCTTGGGCCTGGAGTTCAGCAAGGGGGCATATGATGTCTATGAACAATCAAGTTTAGTATCCTTTGGTCTCATGTGGTAATGGCTCAGATGCATTGCTTGCATCATTTGCTGGTGTCCTAGTTTTCTATTACTGTGACAAAACAGTGCTGCCAGAAGCACCTTGGAGAGGAGGGTTTACTTGGCTGACATGTCCAGGAACTGCAGAAAACAACATGGAGGGACACTGCTTACTGACTTATGCACACCGCTCTGCTATGGCTTATTCAGACCATGTGCCCAGGGGTGGCACCACCTCCAGTGGGCTGGGACCTCTCATACTAATCATTAATCAAGAAAATGCGCTACAGACTTGTGGGCAGGCAATCTGATAGAATCATTTTCTCAGTTGAGATGAATCTAGCTCATGTTAACCTGACAAAAAAACTAACTGGGACAGCTGGCAATGGTATGCATTGGTGATATTTTTCTTAGAATCACCTTCATTATATATATATATATATATATATATATATATATATATATGTGTGTGTGTGTGTGTGTGTGTTTGT
>CABHPH010153911.1:0-22417 GCA_902168325.1 Peromyscus nudipes
TATAAGGCGAGAGGAGACAGGAACTAAAGCCTTTCGGCTGAGGAAAGCTGTTCAGGCTGAGGAGTCCTAGAGGTGAGAGCTGGATGTTCCTTTGTCTCTCTGATCTTTCAGCATTCACCCCAACATCAGGCTCCGGGTTTTTTATAAAAAGACCACTTAGCAATTTGAGTTACAGTCAACTGCCACACCCAGCCCTGGTTTGGACAAGGTGAGTGCTGGAGGTGGTTGGAGCTCCCAACAGCCTCTGAGAAACTAACTCCGTCCAGTCCATGCATGCTGAAGGCAGGAGTGGATGAGGATGGGTGAGGAGAGGAGGGTGAGGATTCCCAGAAAGGGACAGTGAGGACAAAGAGCCTCGGGCCAGCTCCAGAGAAGTTAGTAGATGAGGGATGAGGTGACCAGATGGCAAGAATGATGGTGAAGGGCCCCAGAGGGTCAGGGCTGAGGTCCAGGTTTGGGGGAGAGCACAGCCCATACTGTAGGATCATTTCTTGTGGGGTCAGCCCCTCTCCCACCCTTATGCCACAAAGACCGAAACACTGACACCCCAGAACAGCCCTGAGCCTGTGACTGACAAGAGTCGGCGTATAGGGACATAGGGCACCTCAGAGCTATGTGTTCTACACAGTCCCAGAGTTCCCCTGCCTGATGAAAAGCTCCAGCCGCCTCCCATGGTAACGAGCCTGACAAGTCACAAGCTGTCCCCTACCTTCCTGTCCAGGTCTCAGAACCTACATCTGGGATCTCTTTGTGTCCCTGTCAGAATCAGAGGAGAATCTGCTGGCAGGAACCATTCCCAAACTCATCTCCTCAGCACGCTGACCTAAAGTAGCGGCAGACTCTCAGAGCATGAGTTCAGTCTCCATCAACAGAGGCAAAGACTCTCCGTTCCCTTGCTGTCTTCGCACCTCAGAACCATCCCCCAGCCCCAACTCTCACAGAGTTCTTCCTTCTTGGAACAACATAATGCAGGCTGGGGTTGAGGGGATGGATGCCAGATCAACCCAAGCAAATCTAGCCTTGCCCATCCCTAAAATGTAGATAAGCACAGTCAAAAATGCATGTGAACTGTCAAAAACACTTGGAAGCAGCTAGTAAAGTCGGCTGCATGGTGTGTAGTGGGCAAGTGATTTTATCGCAACAGAAAATGAACTAAAAACGGTGGCAGGCTCTGAGCTGGAGCATTGGGCTAACCAGGGGGTCCTGAGCTTTCTGGCATCAGGACGCTTTAGTCCTGACATATCTCCCCAGAGCTGTGCTTGAAGCACGGGCTTAGCATAGAGCTTATGGGGAGCTGATCCTAGGGAGCACAAGTAGGAAGGATACAGAAAAGGAAGGAGGTCCGTGGCTGCATTAAAAATGAGCAGATAGAGGTTGAGAGGTTGCCTAACAGTTAAGAGCACTGGCTTCTTTTCTAGGGGCCCCAGGTTTACCCGAACGGTGGCTCATAATCATTTGTAACTGCAGTTCCAGGGGATCTGATGCCCTCCTCTTGTTTCTGCGGGCACCAGACACATACATGATACACAGACATACATGCAGGCAGAACACCTATACATATAAAATTAAAAATAATTTTGAAAAAACGAACAGACAAGTCAGCCCTGGTGGTACACACCTGTCATCCCAGCTACTCAAGAGCCTGAGGCAAAAGGGTGGGGAGTTCAAGGTTAGCCTGAACTACAGAATAAATTCAAAACCAGCCTGGGCAACTTAGTGAGATCCTGTCTCAAAATGAAAAGTAAAAAGAGGACATAGTTCACTGGTATCATGGCTGTCTAGCACATGTGAGACCCCAGTGCAGGAGAAAGAAGAAAGGAGGAGGAGGAAGAGGAGGAGGAGGGGGAGGAGGAGGAGGAGCTCTGTGGTCCCTGGAGTTTAATTCTGAGTGACTGGTTGGGGGGGGGGCAATAAATGCTATCCCAGCAGAGAGGCAGGAAAGCCAACAGGCATTGGTCAGTGTCTATTCCCAGGAATGTTGGCTCCTCTGCATTTTTGCTGCCAAAGCAAGCCTCCAGAAGGATCTACAGACATTGCTGGAAGCTCTGGGTCAGCCTGAGAAAAAACCAGGGCAGGGGAACTGCAGCAGAGCCCAGCCATACTTCTTGCACCAGTGATGCAAGTGATGGGGCTTGTGTGCTCCCGCAGGTTCACTCTGTAAAAGCCACCAGTCGGCCCTAAGGTCAGAGCCAAGGAAAGCTTCCTGTGCCCTGTGCAGGCAACAGCTGCTCTACTTCCCATCACCAATCTCTGGGAAGGCTTTTCCTGTCTGTACCAGGGCTCAGTCCTGCCTTGTCCACCTTGAGTGCCTTTCTCTCTGACCTCTGTTTCCATGGAGAAGGAAAGGGAAGAAGCCCCCACACTACAAAATAATCCAGCCCCCTTCTACATCATGACAGAGAACAACAATTTTTGGCTCCTGGTCTGTGCCAGACTCAGGAGCAAGGCTTGGAGCCTGGCTGCTTCTTTATTGTTTTGATGAATGAAATCCTACCAGAGGCAGGGAGCAGGGGCCTGCCTGCCCTCAACACCCACAGTCCCCCAGCCAGCTTTACTGCAGCAGGAAAAGACAGGGAGAGAGCCCTCCTTCTGATCTTCAGTAGGAAGAATGGCCTCCACTTTGGGGAATTTACACAGCATGGATTGGCAGAACCCCAAGACCACCTTGAAGCCAGGATCCTCAGAAAAGTCCAATCTGATGAATAGAGTACATCCCAGTGAACCCTGAATGGACGGACCCTGGATTGGGGAGGCACACGGGGTCCATGGGCAGGGAGGGGTGCAGAACTCTGCTCCAGGACACTGTAGACTCCATCTGCCATGTTGGAAACGTGCTGTCTTGAAGCACATGTTCCCAGGGATAGGCCTGTGGCCATACCCTCCCATCTGCACTGACTCCCAGTCAGAGTGCAGCTTCAGCCTGGCTGCAGGTGGACATGTGGCATCGTGTCCCGCTCTGCTGACCTTACACACCAAGAACACCTGTATCTGCCTTTCCTCTTCCCTCTCTTGGCTTTGGGAGGCTCCTCGGTGCAGTGGGCAGGAATGTCTGCAGCTATACACATGCAGTTATCCTTTCTGGGTCTGTCTTTGATGTCATCTTCAGGTTTGTCTCAGGTGTCTTCTCTGAGCCTCTCTCAGATATCTTTTGTCACATGGAAGTCATTCACCCTGTCCCCAAGGCCAAGTGCTCTTCTGCTCCAACACAGGGACCACACACACTCAGGAATTGTTACCTGGAACCACAGGACAGATGCAGACAGTCCCAATCAGCCCTTGGGGATGTCCAAGTGCTGACAGAAGCATAGACACGGCCATGGGGCAGGGAGGACTCAAAAACAACCAGCTATAGAGACATCTCGCCAAAGAGCACACTGGGAACCTCTGTGGGAGATGGGGAGGGTAGCCGCTAAATCCAAGCTGAGACTCCAGGACTCAAAGCAGATGTCATACACGACCTACCCAAATCTTCACAAGATTCCCCCAAGAGAGAATGGAGGGACCTGGCATATGGAGACCAACTGGTTAACAGTGTCTGCTGAGCCCAAACGTGGCTACAGCCGTGGCCTCCAGCAGCCTCTCCAGCCAGGCTACCTTGGTGCATTTCTTGACTTCTCCGGGCCTCCCTTGCCTCCCTCTTTTGTCAAAGGGGTTAATGCCAGCATTGGCCTCCTAGCAATGCTCCAGGGCTGGAATGCACTAATGCCTGCAGCACAAGCCTGCATGTGCAAACTTTGCACTATTGCTGTGTGATATCTGGAGGCTATGAGTGATACTTCCATATAGGTAGATTGTTGAATTTCACTCATTGTGTGCACACATAGAGTTGATCCTTGCCTTCCATTCTGATTGAAATAGGGTCTTTTCCCAACTGTGTTCATCAGGCTAGCTGGCCTGCCAGCCTGATTGGATTCTCCTGACTCTGCTACCATCTCCCAGTAAACACGTGCTGGGATCATGGGCTCATGGTACTACCAATTTGTACATGGGCTCTGACGATCTAAACTCAGGAGGTTTTGCACATCCACACTTTTCACAGCGCCATCTCACCAGTCCTCACTCACTCTCTGACTTTACCCATGGCCTCTGCTCACTGCTCTCCTCCAGGCAGTTCAGCTCTGCCCCAAATTTGCTAGCTTTGTGAAGCCCAAGAAAACTGTCCACCCAGAGGGGTTATCAGTGACTCTCCCTTGTTACTCGTGGTACTATTTTGTTTGCTTGTTTTTAATTTTTCTAGACAGGGTTTCTCTATGTAGCCCTGGCTATCCTGGAATTCACTATGCAGACCGGGCTGTCCTCAGAGATCCACCAGGCTCTAGCCTCTGCCTCTTAAGTATTGAGATTAAGGGTGTGTGATACCTACCACACTGGGCCTTGAGATCAGGGAGTCTTCCCTACTCCAATTAGCATCTCAAGAAATCTCTTCCAGTTACACGTACTCACTCCCTTAAAGCAAATATTACATAGTTTCCATCTTGCTTCATTTCCAGTAATCCCCCACCCTTCTAGCCACTTATTCAAGCTCTTTAAAATTCATCTACTCTCCATTTTACTCTAGAAGATACAAAGTCTCAGAGAGGTTAAGTGACTAGTTTAGGCCGCAAAGGTTGAAGGCAGGACCAGGCCTCCTGACTCTTTACTCAGGACTTCCCTCAATCCTTTACACCTGGCCAGGTAAGGCTGACACACCCTGCATTGGAATCTTCACCCTCCAGGGCTGTTGGGAACTCTGATGATGGAGACCAAGAATGGGTGAAGATTCTGAGGCCAATGCCCACACAAACAACTCCAGGCAATTGCCTATCCCACCGCCAACCCCACTGATACATATTTTATGGGGCCGTTCTTCTTCCTCACAAACGATGTCATTAATCTGCTCCCTGGCTGTGCAGAATAACATCCCTCAGGAGCGGCCCGCTTTCTGAATATTTTATCAGCCCTCATTCCTTCTCCCCAAACTAATATATATTTACACAGTCTACCTCCTGCCGGGGGACCATATTGTTTTCTTTCAGTGCCGCAGAACTTAGACATGGAATTGCGAATAAGTAAAAAAGTATATGCCTCGCTATTGATGTTGAAAGTGAGAACCAATCATCTATCAAGCTGCGAGGAAGCCAAGAGGAAGATTTGCATATGGTAAAAACAAAAGAAAAGGAAGAACAAAACAGAGCGAGGCCCCATGGAGGGAGGGACGGAAGGGAGCGCCTCTCTCCTCCTAGTGGGATCGGCTGCGTTCCTGCCCCATCTTTACTTCATTTGGCAAAGCTCGGCGGTGGAGAGAGCAAACCGCTATTTTGTTAGCGAGGTCAAAAACTTCCTGCTTAGAGATCCAAGCTGGAGAAACTGAAGTTTTTGCAAAGTTTTACGATGCCATTTTTATCGTCATGGAATATTTATTACAGTAAGGATTTGAACACTCGTGTGGCCCTTCTGCTTCTTCGTGCATTATTTTCTTCTGAGGCTCGTGAGAACGGAAGGCAGAAATGGTGAGCCCCGCGCCCCACCACTACCCAATTCACAAATGAGGGGAAGCAGATCCCGACAGGTAACGCGCTGCCTCGTGTCTGAGTGTCAGGCCAGGGGATACTGCTTCTCAGCAGTTGCTCCCAAGGTGTCTTCTAGGGAAAGAAGTCCCTCCCAGTGACCACGCTGTATTGAAAGTGGAGGCTTGAAGGCAGGCTGGAAGGTGACTGCGTTAGTCTTCAGTGTTACTCTGGAACTCGTGAGCTCGTGAAGAAGGCTTCGATCTGGCTCATGGTTTTTGGAGTTTCGGATAATGGTTTGAGGAGACGACATGGCAGATCCCACTTGGGAAGAGTTTCTGCACAGGAGGTTTTCTAGAGAATGGTGGCCAATTTAGCAGCCCCTTTGGAAGGTAACCTTTCCTCCTCTAAACGGCCAGCCCTCAACCAAGTGCACTGCATGGGCTGGCTCCTGTATCTGGTTTTAGGGGGAATGAATTTGCAGCCACTTTGGGGCTGGTTCAGAATGGAGGGAGGCAGCTGTCATGAAGGAGAGGTGGCAAGGGCTGACAGACAAGAAGCGAACTGAAGTGAAAGTGTCCTTAGAACTCTCAGGAGGGTCCTCACCCTGCCCCCTGCAAAGATTCATATACAGTACCCTGGCCCTCATCCACAGAAGATGCATGCGATACCTCCATAGGTGCCTGGAACTTCAGACGGTATCAAACTGTACATACCCTGCATTCTTCCCCACACATACACACCCATGATAACTCATAAGTTAGGCATAGTAAGAGCTTCACACCACCAGCAACAGAATTGTAGCCATTAAATAGTCTTTTTCTTTCTGGAATTTTCCATTTGACATTGCCAGTGTGCAGTTGGTACAAGCAGCTGAAGCTGAGTGCTGAGAACGTACAGCTAAGTCCTCAGCCCGTGTCTCGGGAGTGGGACGACTCAGCGGACAGGTGGCTGGCTGCACAAGGGAGCTCCAAGTTCAAAGGTAAAGGCAGGCATAAGGCCAGACACCACCCTCCATAAGAGCTGACAGGAAAGAGTGTGGGCAGAAATGGTCTGCAGGTGGCCCCTGTGAAAGGCTGTAGGCTACGTTGCTCAGTCTCTCCCTTCCATAGCTCAACCCAGCCTCTCTCTACCCCGAAATCCTCTGCAGCTGAGGGTTCATCAAACAGGCCAGGACTCCTGCATAGCAGGCCCCACTCTCCCACACAGGGGGTCAGGTTGAACCATAGACTTGTGCCTTGTCCATTTCATAGTAATTCCAGCATCCCCCGGCCTCCTAGGCTCTTTTTGTGGTTCTTGAAAGCCTGTGGCGTGAATGGTAACCATAGCTCCTTGCAAGAGCACCTGACCGATGTCCTCATCTCCCTTGGAACACTACCACATGGGTCTCAGTCTCTTTTCCCAGAATCCTTCTGCCAGCATGGGCCTAATGTAGCAGGGTCAGACAGAAGCCATGGGACCATACAGAACGATGAGTGGAGCGCACTGTGCAGGTGCAAGCTGCTGTGACATTACAGGAAACAAAGCCCTTCGTTAAGGGCTTCTTCAGTACCAGCCTGTAGGTTCCCAGCAAACCGCAGCATCGTTTTAAATTATGGTGTACCAGCATTATCCCATTTTATGAAGGATAGAGCGGAGTGTCAGAGAGGCTAACTAATTACCTGAAAGCTGGTACAAGGACTTGTATCCCACATAGTTTTTCCTCCTCCTCCTCCTCCTCCTCCTCCTTCTTCTTCTTCTTCTTCTTCTTCCTCCTCCTCCTCCTCCTCCTCCTCCTCCTTCTTCTCTTCATTTTCCTCCTCCTCCTCTTTCTCCTTTACCAGTACGCTAGATCAAACCTAAGGGCTTGTGCATACTAAGCAAATACTCTACCCCTAAGCTATATCCCTATTCCTCTTTTTATTTGAGACATGGGGTAAGTCACTGAGGCTGGTCTTGAACTCACTTTGTAGGCCAAGTAGGCCTTGAATTCACAATCCTTCTGCCTCAGCCGCCTCAACTTGGATTACGACGGGTCTGTGCCACAAGGCCTAGCTGTGAGACTTATACTAGGTGGTGTGGATACAGGGTTTTCCACTCTTCAACACTTCTAGAGGAGCCAAGAAGCATGGGCTGTGCCCATCTGGCCTGAAGTCTTGCTCCCCATAGAAGAGAAGTACCTAGGGCTTGTCTTGTCACCCCCTCGGAGTGACACCAGAGTGGGGTACGTGCTGAGAGGGTACACTTGTGTATGGAACAAAAGGGGGAAGAGCTCAGTGGGTCACCAGCTGGGCTGGTTTTGTGGCTTTGCCAAACTTCAGATCAGCACAAAGAATCTGGTTCAAGAAAGAGAGAGAAGAGGAAGAGGAGGAAGATGAAGAGGAGGACAGAGATTGGGGAAGGGTCAGGAGGAGGAGGGACAGGAGGAACAAGGAAAGGAGGAGGGAGAAGAGGAGGGAGAAGAGGAGGATCATCAGATCAGTAGGGAGTGTCACCACCCAGGTGGCCTGTGCTCCATGATATAGGCAGCCTTCAGACACCCCCTCAATTATTCAGGCAAGCAGGCCTGGGGCAGAGGTTTCTGTGATGGTTCCGGTGGCACTTGTGTGGACCAAAAGAAAGAGGAATTTCGTTCTGCCTGTTTATTTCCTAACCTTCTGTCTGAGGATTAGCAGATCAAAGGCAGATTTGGTGCAGCCGAGGGACAACAGAGGTTTTGTGGAACAGTTCGAGCCCCATCTTTCATGATCAAATAGGCTTAGGTCAATGACAAATAAACAGTGGTTTGGATGCCTCTAATTGGGCACATGGGTCACCTCTGAGCTGCAGCACTCTGACTGTGCTAACAGCTAAAGAGTCAGAGCACACTCCCAGAGGCCAATGGGAAGGTCCAGGGAGCATCTTGGTGGGCAGGGCTCCCAGGACTGTCCTCCTCAGCAAACCCAAGAGAGCCAGCACTGCCACCAACCAGCCAGGTAGCATGAGGCAGGGTGTCGCTCAACCTGCCTGCTCTGCATTAGCTCAGTTCTAAGGAGGCCCATGAGTAGTTTGGATAGTCACCCTGTACTGGGGTCTCAACATGGGCCAGGCATGGCAATGTCAAAAAAGGACATTACCCTCCTCAGAGCTCAAGAACCAATGTGTGACTGGCAACAACACCAGAGGACTTGTAGTGTGGAGAAGAAAACACAGGGAACCACGTATTTGAACAACATGAAGATCCAGGGCCCCCGCTCCTGGGCTGAGTGACAGTGGACAGCTGGTTTCTGGCTCTGGACCTCAGCTTCCTCACACGTAAGAAAGTCTTAGCGTTGGAAGGAGTGATGATATGGAAAGCTCCAGAAGCCCCTAAAGTCAGGATGAGCATTCTTCTACCCATGATGTGGATGAATATGGGCTAGTCACTTATCTGGCCTCTGATGCTACCTCTGCCCTCATTCCTCAGCTACCTGGCTTCTGCTTTGGCTTGGCCAACATGTAGAGCTCAAAGAAGATATGACCAAAGTATCCCTGAACCCCCAAAGTCTTGCGTAAGTAAGTTCTTTGATCGAATTCCCTCTAATGAGAGTCCAGCAAGAATAGGACTCAAAAGGCCTCAGCCAGCATTTGGTGTTGGTCATTCCTCTGTGAAGCAAGGGCTCAGCAGCCGCTCCTCCCTGGTCTGCAGCCTCTGACGCTCTGAATAAAGGTCTTGCTGTCACTCAGGAGGGTGCTCGGAGACAGGTCCCAACAGTAAGGGCTGCAAGCCAACCAGGTGATGAGTGTGCCATGGGCATCGGCTAAGGGGGACAGAGAATTCAAAATGTTATCAGTAAGAACCAGGGCTGCCCCTTCACTGAACACTTTCATACTCGCAGGTGAGTTCCCTATACTGGGGAGCAATGGGAGCCCTAGAGAGTCAACCGCTGGGAAGTCCTGTGCTGAGCAGGAGGAGTCTTGGGCCAGGATCAGCACCCTGGACGCAGCCGCCGGGACAGCAAGTAGCCTCTGAATAAGTGCTGTCTTCTGTCTCCCTCTCTCCCTCCACCTAATCTCTCCATCACAAGGCGCCTCCATTACTGCACATTGCAACTTCAACTTGTTCATCCAATGGTGAGAACACTGGAAGAGAACTCCCCGAGCTGTGGGGACACCGGGAAGGGAACTCCCTAAGCTGCGAGGTTAGCTCTTACCAGGTCAGAGGCTAGACCTGTACAGTGAATGAATGCTTCTATGCTGAGCCTGGGCTTGACCATAAAAAAAAGTGAAACCCATGGTAGCCCACACCCCTAAAGGGCTGCTCAGATTAAGAAGAAATGTATGAAAATCACCAGGTGCATACAGTAGGCGCTCAATTAATACTAACCACTCTGCAGCAGAAACTTGGGTGAAAGCAAGGCAGACGGGATGAAGAAAGATCAGAAATTTGACAAAGATGTTATGACCTAGAACTACTGAATGTATCCTGAGATGGACACTCCATAGATGGGACAGCATCTGTAAGAAGCACGTGTGTGTACACATGTGTGCGTGTGTGTATGACCTGTCACACCAGTAGGCAATGTTGTCCTGCAATTGCAGAGGAAGCATGTGTGTGTACATGTGTGTGCGTGTGTATATGACCTGTCACACCAGTAGGCAATGTTGTCCTGCAATTGTAGAGGAAGCATGTGTGTGTACATGTGTGTGCGTGTGTGTATGACCTGTCACTCCAGTAGGCAGACAGTGTTGTCCTGCCATTGCAGAGGAGTGTTGTCCAGTCTTGGAGTGTGCATGCTTCCCTCCCAAGCTTGTAGCATTACTGAAGCTCCTACCTGTGGTCCTGAAGGAGCAATTTCCCCACAACCTGGGACATGCAGGTTCAGGACAAGGCTGATTGCTTGTGTGGCTGCACAACACACACCTCCCAGCTCTGGTGAGAGGGGAAACATGGCTCCAGGCAGTGAGTGGTTCTGGTGCTGGGTTCAGACTGGGTTACTACTGCCTATAGCTACCCTGCAAGAAAGGGGGCTCTTGGGTGAGGGCAGTGGACAGGTGAGGGATCAGCATGCTTCCAGCAGGCCCACAACCCCCTCCTGTGCACGCCAGGTAAAAATAATCCCTCCCCAGAGACCCAAGGCTGCTGCTGGCAGAGGCAGACCTTGCGTAAAACATCCACGGTCAGGTTTCTCCCTCTGAATGACTTCTTTCAGAGGTGCAGAGGTGAAAGGTTTATGGGTGGGATCACTCAGCTTCCTGGAGGAGCTAGGGTGGCCTCCCTTAGCAGACCTCCCCTCTCTAGACTGGCACTTCAGTCCCCGTGGCAGCCCATCCAGAGGGCTCCAAACTGGGCTGACTGGAATGGCTCCCCTCTCCAGCTTAATGTCTCCCAGGCCTTGCCCTGGGCTGGTTCGTGGAGGAGCAGGGTGGCCCTGAAAGGATTCAGACAGCCCCAGGTCTGCATCCTGCTGCTTTTCCACGCTGCAGCTGTAGCTGAGCATGCATGCACCCCACCTTTCAAAGCTCGCTCAGAGAGGTTGGGTTGCAAAAAAGACACAGCCCAGTAAGGTGTGGGTATGATTTGAGTACACCCCCCAGAGGCTCGTGTATTGGAAGCTTGGTCCACAGGGTAGTGATGTTGAGCAGTGGGTCTTTTCAAAGGTAGGTGCCGGTTAAGGGTAGTTAGTTCACAGACAGCCCCTCGATATTAATACTTGGTCTCTCGGGAATGGATTGTTATTACAGAAGGAGGGCCACCTCATGTGGCTGATCCGGCTGCACAGCCAGTTTACTCTCTATTTAGCCCCCATGTTGTGATGTAGCCAGGTCCTCACTAGTCTCCCACCATGCTGCTTGGGCACCAGAATCACAGGCCATACAATAAATCTCAATATTTTATAAAGTACCCAGCCTTGAATATTTTGTAATAGCAACGCAGAAGAAACTAAGGCCGTCAGGAAGAGGGGACATTCAAGTGAGCTCTGCCGTTTGGTGACGGTCTAAGGACAGAACAGGACAGGGAATGGGTCAAGAAGGAAAGAAAGTCCAGGAACAGCACCTAAGGTCAGCACGTCCTGGTCACGTTGGAGTCCATGTCCTACCGTAAACACAGCCCCATGCTTCCTTACTCCTTTCTTTTCTTCCCCCTCCCCTCTAGTCTTCAATTCACTCTTTCGCTCTTGTTCTTTGTTCATTTGTGATGGCTAATTTGGGTTGTCAGCTTGACTGTATCTGGAGCTAACAAGCAGCTGGGCACACTGGTGGGGGACTTTTTGATTGGGTCATTTGAAATTGGAAACCTCACCCTAAATCTGGGCCACACCTTCTAGTGGCAGCCCACGTAAAAGAACACGGAAGAAGGAAGCTTTTGGTTTTTTGCCTGCTTGTCCTCACTCTCTCTGGCAAATTCATCTACCCTATCCCTGAGGCTTCCCTTCACTGATATTTGAACCTATGTTTTCAGGATTCCAGCACAGACAGAACCTGAGCACAGGCTCAGCACTAGATCGGACTGCTTAGACATCCAGTCTGTGGACTGAACAACTACTAGGTCCTTGGCCTTTCCCTGGGAAGACAGCCATTGTTGGACTACCCAGACCACGGCCTGTAAGCCACTCAAAGAAATATACACGCACATACACACAAACATGGTCCTTTCAAGAACCCTGACTAATACATCATTGAACTATTTTCTTATGACTATTTTCCTCATCATAAAGACATAATTGCTTGACAATTAAAAACAATTGAAGGTCTGGGAAACCTAGGGAAGCTGGAGGTTGAGGAGATGGCTCGTTCGGTCAGAAAAGTGCTCACTGCACAGTATGACAACCTGCGTTCCAATGCCCAGAGCCCATGTAAAGTCAGGTGTAGCATCCCAGGCCTGAGGAGGAAGAGGCAGAAGGATCTAAGGTCTAACTGGCCAACCAGTAGTCAAATTGGGAAGCTCCAGGTTTAGTGAGAGATCTCATCTCAAAAAATAAAGTGGAGAGCAATTGAGGAATGTACTCAATGTCAACCTCTGACCTCCACAGATCCATGTACACATGTATAAACATACACACTCACACACACACACACACACACAGATAAAATGAAATAATACATAAAAATGGAAGCTAGGTATGGTGTTGCACACCTGTAATCAGGAGGCCGAATCTAGAGGATCAGAAGTTCAGGCCAGCCTACATGCACAGTGAAACTGTCAAATTAAATAAATGGAGTTCGAGTTATGTACCACTGCCCCAAACTTCCTGTCAAAGAACTGTGATCCTATAGACATGAGACAGAGTACAGCCATGGCTCTACACTACCTCACCTTGTCTGAAGACACTCCAGAGGAAACTGAAGTAGCTAGAAACTAGAAACTTCTAGAAGCTTCTTTGTTCCAATGTCTGAGCTGCATATTAAGATGAATCAACTCACACTGTTGACTTAAATGCCAGCTCGCTGCCTCTTCTGTGGCCCAGGCTTCCTCACGAAGTAACAGCTCTGAAGGACACAGGTGAGGGGATTCTGACACGAAAGGAAACTCTAGTGTCACTTCTGCGGTGTGGGAGTGGCCCAAGCAGTCAGTCCGGAGCCCACCGGGGATCAAAAGGAAGGACAGCAGGTGGTGCTGTGCACTCCACGGGAGGTTCTTCAAACCCCACCTTCTCCGAGAGACCACTCCTGTGCCACACAGACCTAGTTCCGGGGGTTACAGGAGTGTCCCACCACACCTGGCGTAAAATAAAATCTCTTTATCAATACAATAGTATTGTCTTTTATCAGACTTTAAAAGAAATAGATCTTCATGGCTGAAGCTTTTCAATTTTGAAGAGTCTACAAGGTATAATAGAAACTCACCCTTACCTCACCTTCTATATGCTCATTTAAATACTTTGTTTTCTCTTTCACAATTGCATCCTTTATATTGTAGTTTGCTCATATCCCCTCACTATCCTCTCTCATTGATTTTCCCCTCCAATTAAACCCCTTCCTCTGAGTAAGGCCCCTCCCACTTTCCTGTCTCGGTTTTTTTTTAGCCTGCTACATTTAATTAGTTATTTTTAAATCTTAGTGTGTGTGTTTTGTGGTGGTGGTGGTTGTCGTTGTGTGCTCGTGTATGGTACGTGCACATGCAGGTATGTGCACTCAGGCATGCTCAGAGGCCAGAGGAGGGTGTTGAGTGTCCTGCTCTACCCTGCTCCCTCATACTCCTTTGAGACAGAGTCTCTTACTGGAGTTAGGCTGGTGGCCAGCAAGTCCCAGCCATCCTCCTGTCTCTGCTCACCAATGCTAGGCTGGCAGGTGTGTGTGACCATGCCTGACTTTTTTACATGGGTGCTGGGGATTAGAACTTGTGTCTTTAGGCTTGCGCAGGACAGCACAGCAGGTGCTCTTCCTCACCCAGCCATCTTCTCAGGCTCCATATCATATTACTTTTTCTTTCTTCTTTTCTTTCTTTCACTGCTTTGAGTGAAAGAAAACTCTGAACTTGACTTAAAAAACGCCCCAGAAGACTCAGCTTCAGACCATTCCTTTAGCTTCGCCTCCAAGGTCTTGTCACTCTGCATTTGGCTCACCAACCCATCTCAGGTCCTTGGAATCAGACTTCCCCCTTGCCACTGGGCCTCTGCATATGCCTTTCCCTAGACAGCATGTCCCTCCCTTGCCTTCGTGACTTTCCATTGTTTTCAAATGCCTAGAGCAGTTCTAGTCTCGCGGCATTATATAAAAAGTACATAGATGTCCCACATGTCCCCTGTCCCCAAGATGCACACCCTCTCCCATTAGCAACATCCCCCAGAAGAGAGGTACATTCATTACCAGCAGGGGATCCACATTAATACAGCATGATCATCCAAGTCCAGTTCAGATTGGGGCCCTTCATCGGGTTATCCATCCATGGATTTGAACAAATTTATAACATGCCTTCATCAGCATAGTCCAAAGCCATTTCACTGTCCTAAGATGTCTCCACCTCACCTATCCACGCCTGTCTCAGTCCCTGGTCACCACTGATCCTTTCAATTTCCCTAGTCCTGCTTTTCCAGGAATCATTCTCGGCATCACACTGTGGCTTCTCTTGGAGATGTGCATTCAAGTTTTCTTTGAGTCTCTTTGTGTTTCAGAGGCGCGTGTCTTTTTTTAACAACAAGTAGCATTCCTAGTAACATTCCACCTCTCTGTAATTTATTTTCACGCCTACTGAAGGAAGGCTGCTCCTCCCAAATCACCAAGTGTGAGCAATTATGAGTGGGATGACTATGAGCATCCATGCACAGGCTTTGGTGTGGACATACACTTTCAACCTCTTTGGGCAAACACCGAAGGATGCCACAACTGGACTGCAGGGCAGAGCAGGCGTGGTTTTGCAGGACACTGCCCAATATCTTCCTAAGTGCTGTCTGCCTCATTTCTCCAGCAATGCATGGTAGTCCCATGCTCCACAGCCATGCCAGTGTTTGGTGGCATCGAGTTCTGAGTTTAGCCATTCCCACGGGTTCACACTGGTAGCTTGCTGCTATCTTGTTTGCATTTCCCCAGGACATGGGATGGGAGTATCCAAGAATGTCTTTTTATGAGCTCTTTCCCCATCTGTAGATTTGTTTTTGTTTGTTTTGTTTTCCAAGACAGGGCTTCTTTGTGTAACAGCACTGGCTGTCCTGAAACTCACTCTGTAGACCAGGCTGTCCTCGAACTCACAGAGCTCCGCCTGCCTTCGCCTCCTGAGTGCTGGGATTAAAGGCGGGCACCACCGTACCTGGCCCTGCCGTCTGTCGATCTTTGATGGTGTCAATGTCTTTGCCCCTGTTTTCATTGGGTTGCTTGTTTATTTATTGTTGAGTTTCAAGAGTCCCTTGAATGTTTTGGAAAACACTTATCAGACAAGTTTCTGGCAAATATTCCCTCTCCATCTGGCTCTCATCTTTTGGAGTTTTCTTTCCCCCTGAAGTTTTTAAATGGCATGATCTTAGCTTACCCACTCTGTCTTTCACAGATCATGCTTTCCAAGTTGTCTGAGAAGTCACGGCCTAACTCAGGGCCGCCTGCATGCCCTGCTGTCTTCCCGGAATGATGTGCTTTCGTGTTTTACACCCAGACCTACAGTCCACTTTGTATCCCTGTTGGGAAGGGCATTTGGTCTGGTCCAGCTTCATTTTCCTGCAGATGGATGCCCAGTTGTCCCAGCACCTTTCATTGACAAGACTGACTTTGTCCCGTTACACAGCCCTGGCTTCTGAGCTCTCCTCACTTTTCTTTTCTTTTCTTTTCTTTTCTTTTTTTTGATTTTCTGAGACAGGGTTTCTCTGTATAGCTTTGCGCCTTTCCTAGAACTCACTTGGTAGCCCAGGCTGGCCTCGAACTCACAGAGATCCGCCTGCCTCTGCCTCCCAAGTGCTGGGATTAAAGGCGGGCGCCACCACCTCACTTTTCAAGTCTTGGGGCAACCTCCCGGAGAGAGCCTTTCCCTGACTCCCCCCCCCCACACCCCCGGAGGAAGCCTCCTACAGCCTCTCAGAGCTGCCTCCCTCACATGGGACTCCACCCACGTGTCCATCACTCTGCTGGCCTATAAGCTCCATGGATAGAGGCCATGGGTCTCCTCATGTCGGCACCTGGTGACACTTACCATATTTGTCCAGATACTGCCAGATTTTGAGTTCATGGCCAGCAGGACAGCCCAAGGGGCACTCTGATCTTTGTTCATGTAGACTTGATGGTCCTCACACAAGGCAGATATGAAGGTTACCATCCCCAGTAAGGTGAAGTTAAAGCCACCCCAAGTTCTGTGTGGCTTCTTTTTTACCTTTACACAGGCTCTTGCTTCTTGCTATGTAGTAGTCCAGTTCAGTCTCAAACTCATGATTGTAGCAAGCTTTTTCAATGGATGCCAGCTCACAAATAAGAAATTTATTATTAATTATGAAAGCTTGGCCTTTAGCTCAGGCTTGTCTCAACTAGCTCTTATAATTTAAATTAATCCATTTATATTAATCTGCTTTCTGTCATGTGGTATTACCTCTCCATCTTGCACCGCCTGTTTCCTCTCCCTGTCTTGCTGGTGACTGTGTCTTTCTTTTTCCCAGAGTTCTCTCTGTCTGCCCAGAAGGCTCTCCTATACCTCCTGCCTAGCTATTGGCTGGTCAGTTTTTTATTATACCAATCACAGCAATACATCTTCCCACAGTGTACAAATATTCCATAACACATGATCACCCTGCCTCAACCTCCAAGTGATAAGTTGTATGCAGGCATGTGCTACCACACCCCAACCTCATGATGCTAGTGGATGTCTCACAGAGCCCCTCTGTCATCCACAGAACCCACCAGCAGGCAGGTCCCAGTGTGAAGTTCCAAGCCAAGGCATAGAAACTCCAGAGCAACCTCTCCAGGAGTCAGTGACCTTGGCCAGGAGACAAACAGTCTTGACAAGGTGGCCCTGGGTTCAGGTGAACTACCCAGGTCAGATAGCAACCAGTGTGGTGAAGGTTCCTGCTTTGTTCTGTCTGGTTCCTCTTGGCAATGCCTGCCAGGAATGGTGCTTTTTCTACATAATGGTTAAATTCTTAGCAGTATTATTCTCTGCTTTGCTTGGCAGCCCACAGAACATACTTCTGATGTGGCAGGTAACTAGAGAGGGTCTTGGTCTCAGTAATTTGCTGAACACAGGGTTTTGTGCAAGAACATGCATTATGACCCTTGGGCCTTGGGGTATCCCTGAGGAACCCCACCAGCCTCTTTAGAAGTTCCCTACATCACAGAATAGTGAGTGGGATGGAAAGTCAAAAGAGGGAGACTTGTACAGCTGACCTAGAAGCCTCTAAATTGCTCAGCAAGGTGAATCTCAGTATTTATCCAACACTAAGGCTAAGGCACAGCCTTGGCCAGCAGGTAAGGGTTCATGCAATAGTGTCTGTTGGGCAGGGTTAGGTTGAGGCTCATTCTTCTGGCTGTGTGACTTTGTCAAAAGGCAATTGACCTCTCTGAGCCGCTAGGCCTGCTGCAAAATGCAGCCTGTGGGGGTTTGACCGTTACCTCGCCACTGTGTCCCATAGGTCCGGAGCAGGTCCTGACACATAGCAGGAACTAGTTAGTGAGCTAGCATGTGGGAGATCTGGAAGTGTGTTTGTGGGACCAACTGCTCACAGTTGTGCCGGGCCCAAGACAAGTCGAGGTGCAGACCACTCCAGAGGAACTTTCTGAGTGAGTGAATATGAGCTCTGACAGGGGGTGTGGTACCTCATTCACACTGGCCATTTTTCTTTGTCCGTTCAGCAAGCATCAGTGGAAGGCCACAGCTGGTGCCACCTGACACCCACTCTCCAACTCCCAGGACCAGCCAGGTGTTCCACGAGTCATCTGATTCTAACCCTGGCTCCCAAGGTGAGCGTCAGACTCCATAGGCTCAGGCCTGTGTCCCACAGACTACTCACTCAGGTACCAGCCACACCTCTGCCAGATTCCCACAACCCCATCCTGGGGTCTAACTCACTAGCATGACTCACAGAACTCTAGAAAGTGCTGTACTTACAGTTGCTGGCACCCTAGAAAGGACAACCCACGGACAGCTGGTAGCAGGGTATGTGGCAAGGACATGCCGCTCCCCCACCTCACTGGGCACCTCCGTGTCCATACTGATGCCCCTGCAATGTCTTACTTCCAGATGTTTTATAGCCCAGTCTCCTCAACTGCCTGCATCAGGGTGGAACTGGTAGCTCCATCCCTTTAATGCACTGGTTTTTCACTGACCATCCCCAGGGTGCTTGGGGCCCACCCTGAGTTACCCATCCCTATCCCTGAAGAAATGCCAAGGGCTATAGAGGAGTTGTGTTCCAGAACGGGGGTAAAAGCTAAATACGTCTCATCTCACATCACCCATCCTCTAGGAGCTTTTTTTATTTTGATGGGTCAGTGCACAGCCCCAGGTGAGCTCTCCAGGCTGTCTATCCTTAGCTTAGCAGGACCCAACCCCAACTTTCTTAGATACCCTTGAGTCACCAGGCTCTTGGAATGTCTGCATGGCTCATGTTCACAGGACACAGAATACATTTATGTCCAGAACTATTTGTAAGAACAATCTTGACCTTTGAGGGCTCCCTGCACCTCTAATGTTCCTAGATGGTAGAGATGTGTGCTACAGAAGAGCAAGAGGAAACAATTTTATAGGAGAAAAGTTGAGAGCCAACCTTCAGATCTTGTCTTAGTTTGGGTTTTTATTGCTGTAAAGAGACACCATGACCACGGCAACTCTTATAAAGAAAACATTTAATGGGGGTGGCTTATATTTTCAGAGGTTCAGTTCATTATCATCATGACGGGGAGCATGGCAATGTGTAGGTGGACATGGTGCTGAAGCTGAGAGTGCTATATCTTGCAGGCAACAGGAAGTTGACTGACAGTCACACTGAGGAAAGCTTGAGCAAAAAAGACCTCAAAGCCTGCCCCAACAGTGACACACTCCTTCCAACAAGGCCACACCTCCTAATAGTGCCACTCCTTTTGGGGGCCATTGTTGGTGGTGGATGTTTTTTACTTTTGGGGGGGGGCTACCACCCAGCTCCCAAGTAAATCACACACAGAGGCTTATTCTTAATTATAAAGCTAGCTTAAACTCACAGACAGCCACCTGCCCCTGCCTCCTTAGTTCTGGGATTAAAGGTGTGCTCTGCCATGGCTGGCTGAAGCCTGGACTCCTAAGGACTAAGGCCCGCCAGCCGGGCAGTGTTCCTCCAGCATTACTGTAGGTTGCTGTGTTGGCTGAGCACTGAGCAATGGGCTTGACTGCTCTTGAGAGGAGTATGGCGGTGCCTAACTTCGAAAGAGTCAGACAGTTACCGGGCAGCAGTGGCACACGCCTTTAATCCCAGCACTCAAGAGGCAGAGCCAGGTGGATCTCTGTGAGTTCAAGGCCAGCCTGGTCTACAGAGAGAGATCCAGGACAGGCTCCAAAGCTACACCGAGAAACCATGTCTTGAAAAACCAAAAAAAAAAAAAAAAAAAAAAGAGTCAGAGTCACAGAGTAGAAGTAGGGCCTCTTTTTCCTACCTATCTCCCAGCCACTGGTTATCAGAAACTCGCTGAAGTAGACGATGAATGCAAACTTTGTTTCTCATAGAAATGCTCGTGGAAATGTGCACATGGCCACAGACATTGCTGTCGATGTCCTGGGTGAAGAGCACAGGGTTGTATAGTTCCAATAAGTGATGGGAAGGACAAATACGATTTTTCCATGAAGCAAGATGTCTTGGCCCAGAGCAGAACACACTATTGAAAAGAGACATTCTTGTTAGAGATAAAGGAGAATCTGAGAGAGGAAGCACAGGTCTGTTCAGGATACATTGTGGACACCAAGCTGAGTGTTCTCAACATGGTTACCATTTTTAAAAAGAAGAAAAAAAAGGGATATTCCTGGACTGGGTCCCAAAAGAGCTGGTAGAATCCCAAAACTTTTCAATGTCTATGGTACGATGATGTTCAATCTGTTGCTAGAAAGCCCTTAAATGGCCTGGAGAGATGGCTCAGCGGTTAAGAGTGCTGACTGCTCTTCCAGAGGTCCTAAATTCAATTCCCAGCAGTTACACGGTGGCTTACAACCAGCTGTAATTGTAGTCCCATGGGATCTGACGCCCTCTTCTGGCATGCAGATGTACATGCAGACAAAACACTCATACATCATATACATGTAGCACAAATCCTAATTGATGTTAATAAAAACCTGAAGCCAGATATCGAGGTAAATGCTGAAAGATCAGAGAGACAAAGGAACAAGCCACAGCCACCTGTCGCCTCACCAGCTCCTCAGCTGGAAAGACTGAGCTCCTGTCTCCTCCCACCTTATATTCCTTTTCTTTGCCCAGCCATATCACTTCCTGTCTCAACCTCCCTAGTGCTGGGATCAAAGGTGTGTGCCTCCGCTGCCTGGCCTCTATGGCTATCTAGCGGCTGACTTTGCCCTCTGATCTACAGGCAAGCTTTATTTGTTAGAGCATATACAAAATATCACCACATATACATAAATAAACAAATCCTTAAAAAAGAAAGGAAGAAAGAAAGCCCTTAAACAAAGAAGGACAGAAGCCCAGGACCGAAGCAGCCAACGCGGACCATCTGGGGACTCCACATGTCCTACAACACAAACGCGACACATTGCTCTGAAAACAATGCACGAAGACAGTGAGGAGGGAGCTGCTGCATACGATAAAGTTTTGACCAAAGAAAAATGACAGGAGCAGATGCCAAGAGACACAGACGCCTCACAGAGAGCTTCTACTTGTGAGTCCAGTCAAAAATGAGAGTCTAAGGGTGGTAGTGGTCTGCTGTGGAATAATCTTTTTGTACACTGTGAAGATGCGTCACTCTGATTGGTTTAATAAAAAGCTGAACAGGCAATAACTAGGCAGGATTTCTGAGCAGAGGGGATGTTGGGAAAAAGAAGGCACAGACGCCAGGACAGAGGTGAGGTAATAAAGCCACAAGAGAGAAAGTAAATTAATAGAAATGGGTTAATTCAAGTTATAAGAGGTAGTTAAAAACAAGCTTAAGCTAAGGCCAAGCTTTCATCATTAATATGAGTCTCCATGTCATTTTTTTTGTGAGCTAGCAGCCCCCCAAAAAACCGGACACAGTGGTGCACGCCTTTAATCCCAGAACTCCGGAGACAGAAGCAGGCAGATACGTGAGAGTTCGAGGCCAACCTGGTCTACAAAGAGTTCCAGGACAACCAGGGCTGTTACACAGAGAAACCCTGTCTCAAAAAAACAAACAATAAATAAGAATCTGTAAGAGTGAGAAAGAAATGATCATATTTTGAATCTCAAAAAAGAAAAGGAAAAGTCACTCAGAGGCATGGGAGAGAGGGAAACACGGAGTCTTGTTTTCTCCTTCATGCTCTCAGGTAGTTACACATTCAATGTCAAATCAAACCAGCCATCAGAGCCTTTCCAGCCTTAGCACCCTGTCCAGAGTGCCTTGAGTGTGTCCAACTTCAAGGGCCATGGATGCAAATACACTGAAATTATTATCCATACTGTTATGAATTATGCATACACGGGGAACCCCCAACTGGCCAGGCCAGGGCATCCCATGCATGAGGGAAAACTTGCTGGCATGCTGGGCAGATGCAGTGGTGGGCTGGGCAGATGCACACCATTCGGGTATGGCAGTGGTGGCCAGTAATTCACAACCCAGAAGCTGCATCCTGCAGAAAGAGTTTATTAGAAAGATAGAGACAAAGATAGACAGACAGAAGAAAGAGGAAGAGAGAGGGAGTTTGAGGGGTGCACACTTAGACAGCACACTTAGAAAGCAAAAGAGAAAGGAAGGGGAGGGTTTTTTCCTTAGAATGAGGCTTTTACGTCAGGACATAGGGCAGCGCCAAGGGGTGGGATTTCAAGGGACGAATTGGAATATTAACATATACACTGGACATTGGACATCTGACCCAGGAAAGCCTAGAAGAGGGTGTGACAGATCTTCCTGAGTACCTACCTGTCCAGTGTCATTGTGCATTCTGTTTCTTTACAGCCCTCTATAACTGTGTGCAGTAGAGTGCCATTACCACCAAGACAGATAATTGTTGCTTTTTAGACTAGAGAGCCCCAAATCTGGTGCCTTTTCTGAGGAACTCTTCAGATCACACAGCTTAGGGAGAAGTTAACTCCCACTGCAGATGTTAAAAGGGCTGGGAACTCCTCTTGGACTCCCTTACAGCTAGGTGTCAGCATATGACTTGAACACTATCAATCAAATATACCTATCTAGATATAAACATGCAGAGTCAAAGGCTCCACTTGGTGAGTAGGCAGGGGAGAGCCATAACCACAGCAGTAGACACAGTCCAGGGGGCAAAGCAATGAGTCCCACAAGTCAAGGGACATTGAGAAAAGATGCCCAACTGCTGGCAAACAGGAAGCGATGGGATGGGATGGGATGGGATGGGATGGGATGGGATGGGATGGGATGGGGTGGGATGGGATGGGATGGGATGGGATGGGATGGGATGGGAT
>CABHPH010153911.1:22427-40025 GCA_902168325.1 Peromyscus nudipes
GGATGGGATGGGATGGGATGGGGTGGGATGGGATTGGATGGGATGGGATGTTTCCTCACATGTGTCTGACCACAGTGTCCAAGTCTGAAAGGTGTGAACAGCCTTTCCTTCCAGTTTTATAGAACAAAGCTGACGAGGCATGCTCCCTACCTGCGACACTTCTAGGGCACAGAAACTCAGAGTTCCAACCCTCCCAGGTTGGATGAAGTGACTGATCCTCGCAGAGCTCAGAGACAGTGGAGGGGGAGCACGAGGTCTGTGGAGCAGCATGTGCCCCCACTAGCTGCAACACAAGTGGCCTACTCTGAGCTCTAAGCTCTCCCCTGCTCACCCCAACTTTCTGTGCACACACTGCTATGCTCTGCGTACACTGCATGGTGGGCAAAGCTGGGGCACTGTGCGCATGCACAAAGAGAGGAGAACTAAGATATTCTCTGTAGTACTGTTATAGGAAGGGAAAATGGGAGACGGACCCTCTAGGGTGGAGACCGTCATGGGCAGCCTAGATTTCTCTTCAGGACAAAGATACTCGATCCTTCCTCTATCTCCCAGAAGTGTTGTTTGATGGCTCATAGCTGAGTTCCTCTAGGAATGATCTTTACAGGACATAGCAGCCCTGCCTATGGTGACACACCCTCCCAACGGAGCCCATGGTAAAGGACAGGTCAGGGCAGAAGTGAAAAGGCCCTGACTCTCTTCCTCTAGCCCAACATTTCAGAAGGGCTGCTCCTCCTCCAGGGGGCCCCACAGGATCACCCAAGGTCCCAAACAAGACTCCTGCTAGGCAGTTAGCTTTCAGGACCTAGTCTCTGGTTGTTGGTAGAATACAGAAAGCACCTGCCAGGCAGAAGTGATGCAATTAGTAACATCTTTCACTGAGGCCAGGGGCAGGAGGAGCACGCACTGAGCGATAGAATGGCTCAGTGTTCTGGGGTATGGCTGACTGTTGCACTGTCCCTGCGCTGAGACAGACAATGGAAGGCTGACGGAAATTGGTCGTCAGGTTAAGGTAGAATGCAAGGCTCTCTCTTTCTCTTGCAGGAAGAGGACATGAGGCGTTCAAGACTCAACACAGGTATTAATTATAAAAGCAACCACACTCCAGAGAATGTGGAATTACCAAACCCAGCAAGTCTACATATGTCAAAGTAGACTTACTGGGAAGCAGTAGACCCAGATACTGGCAATGAGGTCAGTGTACTCAGGAGTCTCGAACTCCTTGATCCTGGTGAGTCCTCTACCTCTTCAGAAATGACTCTTTTCCTTTAAATGGCTCAAAGGTGGTGCAAAAGCTTTTGTCTTATGTGCTTGTCAAGATGTAGGCAGTTCTGCTTCCTCTCCTAGCCCCAGCCAGCCAGTAACTAGCATCAACTCACAAGATGACCAGGGTACTGGGCCTGCTTAAGGAAGGGGAAAACTGTGTGATGATTTGAATGAAAATGGCCCCCATAGGCTCGTACGTTTAAATACTCGGTCCCCAGTTGGTAGAACTGTTTAGGAAAGGTTAGAAGGTGTGGCCTTGTTGGAGGAGGCGCGCAGTGGTTGGGGGTGGGATATCAAAAGACTCATGCCATTCCCAGTATCTCTCTGCCTCTGCCTTTAACTTGCAGATCAAGATGTAACCTCTCATGCCCAGCTGGTGGTATACACCTTTAATCCCAGCTCTTGGGAGCCAAGAGGCAGGTGGATCTCCGAGTTCAAGGCCAGCTTGGTCTACAGAGTGAGTTCCAGGACAGCCAGGGCTACACAGAGAAACTGTCTCAACAAACGAACGAAGATGTAAGTTCTCAGAAACCGTAAGCTGAAATTAGACACTTTTTTTTGTAAGTTGCCTTGGCCATGGTGTTTTGTCACAGCAACAGAGAAGGAACTGAGACAGACTAATGGAGGAGCCAGAGGACTTTGTCAACCTACGTGGTGAAAGCTGCTAGACTGTCCTTGGAATTCAATCCTGAGGCTTCTGAATTAAGAGAATTATAGGGAAACAGATAAGAAAGTCAGCAAAGAACATATTGGAAGACATCTCCCACTATCAAGTTTAACCCCGTGGGACATGTGTGATGTATCTAACGTGACTGGGATTAGCCTGTGACCTTTCACCATCAAGATGCAATGAGGTCGCCCATGAACATACTGGTCACCATGCCTGGCACATCTCCGGCCCCCCACTGATGCCAAGTCAGAGTCCCCAGGAGGACTCTTCAGAAACCTCTTGCCAGGTACCCTTTCCAAGAGCAAGCTGCTCTCTCTGTCTTGGGAATGGATTAGGAAAGAAGATCTTCATAGGCGGTCCTCAAATTCCTCAAACAGGAGGGGATAAAAGAGTCCTTTAATTGGTACCACAAAGACTTTTCCAGAAAGAAAGAAATAGAGCTGCTAAATGAAGGGCAGATTTCTCTATAGGGGTGGGGGTGGGGCAGCTGGCCTGGAGTCAGAACCCAGCTACTGAGACATTTTCCAAGAGGGGAGCCAGGACCGAGGGAGTCTCGCACCCCACTCACACTCCCTAAGTGTCCTGGATCTGGCTGGCTGAGGCATGCTGCATGAATGAATGGGAGGTGGTGCCAGCATTGCAGGACAGCATTTCAGCGTGCTCCTTAGGATGGAGCCTCAGGGAGGGCTCAAGTCAGCAGGCAGACAGAGCTGCTGACTTGAACTTACGGTCCTAACTTACTCCTGACATGAAGATACAGTTCCAGATGGTACATGCCCCAGGGCCCTGGGTGCATTGAAGGCCTTCAGTACATCATGGTCAGCTGCTCCACAGGAGCATGTTCCCATTTAAAAAAAAAAAAAAAAAAAAACCACTGGGAGATCTCACAGCGCACAGCAAGACCTCAGCTCTGCCACTGGCCTGAAGAAGAAGAAATGGGAAACCCAAGAGCCCAGATCAGGGTGAGATAAGCATTTCCTCATCCACTATTTGTTGGTACATTTGTGTGTGAATCTTCTTCAGTCACTAGTGAAATGCCCATGGCTGGTCAAATTGGAAAGGGGCGGGGAGGGGGGGGGGAGGAGAAAAGAAAAAAGAAGAAACAAGAAAAAAAAAAAAAAAAGGTTTATTTAGCTCAAAGTTCTGAAGCTCCAAGAGTGTGACGTCAGTTTCTGTTTGGCTCTCCTGAAGGCAGATGACAGTGACAAGACAGGAAACACAGGGCGGGGAGAAGAGGCTGGGCTTGCTCTTACAACACCCCACTCTTCCTGGACCTAAGTCTCACGAACTTCGTTACTTGTTCCACAAACGGTGCCCTCTAATTGCTTTGCAGATGACACACTTCTTGTTTTGTTTTTAGTTCTGGTATTTTGAGACAGTCTTCCTACACAGGACAGGCTGGCCCCAAACTTAAAATCCTCCTGCCTCAGTCTGCCAAATGCAGAAATTACAGCCATGTACCACCATGACCAGCATTCCATTTCTTAAAGATTTTGTCATTTGAACTTTGCCTGTTGGGGGGACCAAGTGTCAATTATGTAAATCCTTGTGGACAAACCATATCTAAACTACAGCAGTTCAGTTTTGGAGACATTTGTGAGGGTCGCCACAGGACTCATCAGAAACATTGCCTGGCCCCTGCAGGTCTCAATCAAGCAACACATGAAGCCGGACTTGCACATGAAACAAGGTGTCCCATCCCCTTCTGAACTCAGATCACCTCTGCCCCAGGCCTAGTGAAGGGAGACCTAAATCAGATGGGTCTGACCTCAGAAGAAGTCAGGCCCCCAAACACCAAACCCAGGAAGATTTCAGACCACATTCTAGCTTTGCAGAATGGAGGTGCTAGATCAAAATTCCACCTGGGCAGGGTGGGGGTGGGGGGACAGAGCTGGAGAGACAGTTCAGCAATTAAGAATACATACTGCTTTTGCAAAGGACCTGAGTTTAGATCCTAGCATCCCCATCAAGTGGCATACAATCGCCTACAACTTCAGCACCAGGGACTCCAGCACCCTCTTCTGGCCTCTACAGGTATCTGCACTCACATGCACATACTCTACCCCCACCACCACTCCATACACACACACACACACACACACACACACACACACACACACACACTAAAAATAAATAAATCTTTTTTTAAATCCTACTTGGGACCTAATTTAAAAAAAAAAATGGGCTGGGCAGTGGTGGTGCATGCCTTTAATCCCAGCACTTGGGAGGCAGAGCCAGGTGGATCTCCGTGAGTTTGAGGCCAGCCTGGTGTACAGAGCAAGATCCAGAACAGGCACCAAAACTTCATGGAGAAACCCTGTCTCAAAACAACAACAAAAAAAAAGAGGGGGGGGGGGGGGGGCTTGGCCAGGTGATGGTGCCGCACGCCTTCCTTTAATCTCAGCACTTGGGAGGCAGAGGCGAGCAGATCTCTGTGAGTTCGAGGCCAGCGTGGTCACTCTCACAGAGTGAGTTCCAGGACAGCCAAGGCTACACAGAGAAACCCTGTCTTGAAAATTTTTTTTAAAAAATTGGCTCAAGCAAGAGTTGTCAATTAATGTGTTGAACCACACCTGGGCCCATCCCAGCTGTTATAGCAAAACTCCTTATGCTGGTATTTGTGAACAACAAAATTTATTCTTACTGCTCTGGAGACCAGACAGTCTCAGATCAATACACCAGGAAACAAGGTGTCTGTGGTACCTTCTGCTACTCCAAATGGTGGGAAGGCCAGAAGAGGTTAAGACTCTCCTGCAAGCCTCATTTATACAGGCTCTAATCACACCTCTAAGAGCAGAGCCTCAGGACCCACCCTCCTCCCAAAGTCCTCACCTTTCTCTGTGTAGCTCTGGCTGTCCTGGAACTCACCCTGTAGAGCAGGCTGGCCTTGAACTTACAGAGATCCACCTGTCTCTGCCTCCCAAGGGCTGGGATTAAAGGCATGCGCCACCACTGCCCAGCAAGGCCGCACCTCTTAACACCATTGTACTGGAGATTAGATGTAGCACATAGACCAGGGAAGGACACAAACATTCAGACCACAGCAAACCATTCCTCAGGTAAACATGCACTGCAAAACTGGACTGTTTGAGGGCCGGAGAGATGGCGCACAGCTTAAAAGCATTGACTACTCTTCCAGAGGTCCTGAGTTCAAGTCCCAGCAACCACATGGTGGCTGACAAACCATCTGTAATGAGATCTGATGTCCTCTTCTGTCATGCAGGTGTACTTGCAGACAAAAAAATGTATACCTAATAAGTAAATATTTAAAAAACAAAACAAAATGGAAAACTGGACGCTTGAACAAAGTAGAGCCATAGACTTCCTTCTGGCCCAATAGGGAGAAGCAGAACTGAGAGAGGTCAGCCTGTCCCTACTGACTGCGTAACCGTCCGTGAGGCAACAGACACTGTGTGTCTCCTCAAGTGACGTAGTTTGGCTCTCTCACATTGCCTGTGATTGTCCCGAGTCTGTCGCTCAACTTCGGCTTTGACTCGCAGCTCACAAGACACAAAGGGAACCCAGAAGCAGGCTAAGCAGGCACAGAAGTCAGCATCCCATTAATCCACACTGTGGGACTTCCAGCAGGATGGCAGAGCCACCCTCTTCTACCAACCACAGCAAAAGGCACTGCATTAGGCAAGAAGCCCTGGAGGGACACAGTGCCCAGAGGCCCCGGCCATGGCCTGCTGTGGGTAAGCCAGCTGAACTCCACTGCTGAGAAGAGAGAGAATGAAGACAGGCTCTCTGGCATCCACGTGTACATGCATGGACATGTCTGCCTGCCCACACAACCACTGTTCACTGGACCTTTTTTTTTTTTTAGACAAGCCCTCTCACTGAACCTAGAACTTGATATTTTGATGAGGCTGGCTGGCCAGCAGGCTCCATCAATCCTCCTGCCTCCACCCTCCCCTCAGCAGTGGGGTTACAGGCATACACCACCGTGCTAAGTTTTTACATGGATGCTGGGGATCTGAACTCATGTCCCTCTGCTTGAACAGCAAGCCCACCTCCCCAGCCTAAGTAGTCTATGGTTCAATTTGCATGACATTTAAGAACATGCAAAACTCTGTGGTGATAGGCATAGGAAGTGTGGTTGTTTAGGTTGGGGAAGGGACAGGATTCACTGGACAGGACCATTGAGAAAAACATTTAATTTCTTCAGAAAGGTTTGGCTATGTGAATTATTGTTTATTAGTTACTGTTCAATTAAAAAAATAAAACTAGTTCACTTCCACAGATTTAAAAGTCACAGGCAGTTCTAAGTTGGGGACAAAAGAGCCATGGCTTCAGGGAGACAATCTTCAGTGCACATGCATTCACATGTGTATGTATACACACACATATGCATAGTCACTCATGTGCACACACACACACACACACACACACACACGAACTATGCCATTCTAGGCTAAGCATGTCTCCTTTGGCCTTTGCCTCATTTTATGTGGAGAAGGCAGCTGCCTCCCAGCTCCCAGGTCACTGCTCTGTGTGTCTGCCTGTCAGGATAAGAAGGTGAGGACAGATGCAGCCAATTAGCTGGCCTTTCAAGTGGTCCCACAGCCTCACATCTGGCTCCATCACCAACACCCAGCTTGAGCCAATAAAAGCCACATAAAATCACAAAGGGCTAATTTGGTGGTCAGTGCTGTGACAACCCGCACATGAAGAGGTCTGGGGGCAAGACAGGGACATGGGTGGACACCAGGACAGGAGGGAGTGCTTGCTGACCATCTGACTCCATGTCAGCAGGACAGGAACACCAGGAAGCCACCTCTTCATTGTAGACCTCTTCTGCTCTGGTGGATGTTAGATCAAGTCCTAGACAGCTTGGATTCCTCCTGCTGAATGCTGAAGGAGGTCCCAACAGTCCTTCCAGCCAGCACCAAAAGCAGAGCCAACTTTGTGGCAGACCTGACAGTCTAGAAATTTCAAACCCCTGCAACCAGTGAAGCCCCAGCAACCTGTAGGAGAGCAGAACCCATTTGCGGTGTTGTGGAATGGGAAGAGACCCGCCCCCGGTGCTTGGCAAGGGAGGAACTTGTAGAAAGCTCCAGCAACTGCTCTCACCTAGTCTGGACACCATCAAAGCAGCCATTTCTTTGAGTTGAGAGGGTTTGAAGTTCTCTACTATCCTGTGAAAGTCCTGAGAGATGTCATGCCTGTGTCTTGTCTTAGGGTCTGACATTTTCAAGACTTAGGGAAATAAATATAGGTGGAAGAAACCGGTCAGAAAGTTCTCTAGGTGGAAGCCCTCAGTTTCCCCCTCTGTGAAAGGTTATTGAACTAGATGACCATGAAGCCTGAGGAAGGAGGGGGTGAGCCTGCTCTCTCCTTATCTCTGCCCCGTGAGCTGAAGTTACAAGGCTGGCAGCCATGAGCTGGATTCAGCCTTCAGAAATGTTTGGTTTGGCCCGTGAGTGTGTTTTCAGGGAATTGGGGCCAACGTTTAAAAATGGAGAGATTTCACATCTTAAAAATGCCAAACGCCTTGCTCCTTTTGGAAAATGGGAAGCTTTGGTGGCGTGGAGCCCACATTCCCACTCGGTGACAATTATCAGGCACTGAGACCAGCTGCCCGGTTTCAACATGGCTGGCAAGCTCCGGTTTGCCTCAGTCTCCACACTCCTTGCTGTCTCCAGCCAGCCCACTTGGCTCTTTCATTTTATTTGCCTGATCTTTGGAGCATCTGAGTTGGCACCCTTCATCCTGGCCAGCCCTGACTCCCATTTGGCCAGGCCTGCCTGGTCGTGGTCTTCCCTGCACAGTGAATGGGCAACCAGCCACACACCCCACACAGTGTCTCAGGCATGATGAGGCTCCCTCCTTAGAGAGCCAGAGTACAGTTGGGGCAAGCATGATGTTGAGAGTCCTTTGAAGGCGATGCTGTGAGATTATTTTGCTAAACATTTTAAAAACCCAAAGGCAGGAGAGATACTGATGTGTTTTTGCAAATTCCAGAAAATTAAAAAAAAATGTGTTTGCAGAATTCAACTGGGGGCCTTGGGCTAGCTTTCATGAGAGAATGAACTCTCAGCTGGATAAAGCAGCAGATTAACTTTTATGGGCAATGTTTTGCCCTGGGATGTTGCTCCCACGAGCTGGCTCCGTGTGTCTGTGACAAGATGTGCCACTCCAGCCCTTATCTGCAGCCAGATGTACCACCTCACCAGCAGTGGGCCAGGAATTGGGCTTTAAATGGCTCGGCAGCAAATGTCAAAACTGTTTGATCTGCTTTTAGAAAAGCACCTTTCAAGGCATTGGAAGATACTTGACACTTTGCAAAGAGATTAGAAAGTTTTCAACTGAGTTGGAAAAAGGGGCCGGGCAGGTTTGGTTCCAAAGAAGCAAGACGGTGACTTCAGAAGTGCCCAGGACCAGTGTGTTAGAAGCCAATGGCTTCACTTTTCAAGTGAAGAGCCAGTGGCAGGCATGACCTAAGCCTGTGGCATTTGGAAAGGTCCCAGAACATCTTTCCTTTCATACTATATGGAAGCAATGGCCATGCTCAGGATTGCAATGGAAAGGAAAGGCTGAGAAGGTGTGGCCATCAGCTCCCAGCCAGCAGCTAATCATCTGCCTAGACAACCCAGCACACTTAACTCACCAGTGGGTCCAGATGCCCCAGGAAGATACACAGAACTCAGGACAGAGCCTGGGCCCACCACAGCAGAAGGACGAGGTCCAGACACAGGACTCATGGTTGGTGATTGTGACGTGCTGGGATGGGAACCATGACCACTGGTCAGCTCTCTGCCCTTCTACCTCACCCTCTGTGCTTAGACCTGCAGCCATGCCCGCTTCTGTTAGAATTGCTTCTTAATGATCTCTTAACGCTGTCACTACCCATCTTCTATGGGACTCCAGTGTCTCTACTGAAAACCTTCCGCTGCACCTAAGTCTTGCTGTCACCTACAAGACCAAGATCCTACAGTCAGATGTCCAGTGTTTCCCTGGTACTGGTGGCTTTATTTCTGCTGAGCACTTTTATATGACTGGCCTAACTCACTACAGCCTCTTTTTGAGACAGGGTCTCACACTCTGTGACCCTAGCCAGATTCAGACTCAGAGATCTGTCTGCCTTTACCTCCCAAGTACTAGGATTAAAAGCATGCGGCACCATACTCAGGCTTCATACAGTCTCTTCCTTGCCAGCCTCATTTTACAGCTAAGAAAACTGAAGCTTAAAGAGGTTAACAGACCTAATGTTACAAAGCTTATACATGAAAACGGCACTAGATCTGGGCTTCTGGTCTCCCTGACATAAAACCATGAGACCATACACATACTCTTGCTTCTCATAAAACACTACCAGAAAATCCGTGGCTTCTAAAACCATAGCAAGGAGCAGAGAGGTCTCTGGTAGACTGTCAAAATTCACCCACAACCACCAGATGCCCATCCCACAATGAAAGGGTTGCATCACAGTAGGGAATGGGGCTTTTAAAACACATACTAATAGCAAGGCAGTGGTAGCACATGCCTTTAATCCCAACACTCACGAGGCAGAAGCAAGCGTATCTCTACCAATTTGAGGCCTGATCCACAGAGTTTCAGGACAGCCAGGGCAACACAGAGAACCCCGTCTTGAAAAACAGCAACAACAACAATTCAGACTAATAGTCACTTCTAGGCAAAATGACATTTACTCTGATAAAGAGGACCTCCTAACACTACATAGAGACCCTCTTCAGGGTCAGGGCAGTCCCTGGCAGGCTACACATCTGTCAGCAGCCACTAGGTCAGATCTACTCTAGGGGATTGGGAATGTGCATTCCAACCTTGATTATAAAACTGAATGGGCTATTTGACATTGATCCATCTCCTGAGGCCCAGCTTTCTCATTCGTAAGACAGGATAACACTGCATCACTGTTCAGGATAGGATAAGTTGCTGCTGCTGTGACAAACAGCACTAAAGCTCCTGTGCTTTGACAAAACAAAGGTTTGTTTCTTTTTTTATTATTTATTTATTTATTTATTTATTTATTTATTTAGGTTTTTCGAGACAGGGTTTCTCTGTGTAGCTTTGCGCCTGTCCTGGAGCTCACTTTGGAGACCAGGCTGGCCTCGAACTCACAGAGATCTGCCTGCCTCTGCCTCCCGAGTGCCGGGATTAAAGGCGTGCGCCACCACCGCCCGGCAGGTTTGTTTCTTATATGCATTGCAGGATAATGAAGGTCAGTAAAGGGCTATGACCCACCATAGCAGTTACTGCTCATGATCCAAGGCAGAAGTCCCCAGCTCACACCTAACACCACGCCACAGGACCCTGCCCACCTTCACTGATGACAGGGCTATACTCCTGTGTACTTAGTGTATTAGAAGCAGATCTCAATGAACATTAATCAAGTCCAGTGTGCTCAGATTGCTGGCGACATCAAATGAACACCTGAGGGAAATGACCACACAGCCTCAGCCACGACTCTGAGCCCAAAGAGACAGAAGTGAGGTCTTGATTCCAGAGCACTGGGTGAACCTTGGGAAAAATCCCGGAACAAGGAGACTCACCTTCACCATTTTTGTGCAACATAGCCTGTTCAGCTCAGAGCAACTTGGTAAGAAATATAACTAATTCCCAGCAACCACATGGTGGCTCACAACCATCTATAATGAGATCTGGTGCCCTCTTCTGGCCTGCAGGTATACATGCAGGCAGAACATTTTATACATAATAAATAAATAAATATTTTTTTAAAAAAAGAAATATAACTAAAGAACATCCAAAATGGAAAAGAAGGAATAACTTTCTGTCTATCCTTAGCACTATGTTATATGTAGAAAACTCTAAATTATACAAAACAAAATTCGGTAAAGTTGTAGCATGTTCAACCATTACACAAAAATCAGCAGCATTGTTGTATAATAACAATAAATAATCCCAAAAGATTAACAAAGTAATTCCATTTATAATAGCAATTATCTTTTCATTCTGTATTGAACCTAGTTAACTTTTTTTTTCTTTAGCTCCTATAGCTACTGATTTCTGAAACCAACTGGTACCAGCTGAAAATTGATGGCGATGGGACTTTGGAGATTCTTCCAACCTCTGTTAGATCTAAAAGAGAGAGAGAGAAAGAACGAGATAAATAGATGATAGATAGATAGATAGATAGATAGATAGATAGATAGATAGATAGATAGATAGACAGACAGATGATAGGTAGACTCTGAATAAAAACTATAATACTGTTCAAAGGAAATGTAGGAGAAAGATTTCCTGACCTTAAATTTGACGATGGTATCTTTCTTTCTTTTTTTCTTTTTTCTTTTTTCTTTTTTTTTGGTTTTTTTTTTTTTTGGTTTTTTCTCGAAACAGGGTTTCTCTGTGTAGCTTTGGAGCCTGTCCTGGAATTCGCTCTGTAGCCCAGGCTGGCCTCGAACTCACAGAGTTCCGCCTGGTTCTGCCTCCTGAGTGCTGGGATTAAAGGCGTGTGCCGCCGCCACCTCGAGACAATGGTTTCTTAAATATGGCAGTAAAAGAAAAATCAGATTAAGTGGACTTCATCAAGACTAAACCCTGTGTGCACCAAAAAACATGATCCAAAGAGTGAAAAGAAACACGTCAGAGGTATAAAACGTTTGTGTCTCATAGTATGCTAAGACATGAAAATCCAGAATCCTATAGAGATCTACTATAACAACAGCAAAAATAATCAGGTCAAACAAGGCCAAAAGAGCTTGAACAGACGGCAGTCCAAAGAAAACACACAAATGGCCAATTAAGTACACAAAAAAAGAAGTTCAGTGTGGGTAGTCATTAGGGAAAAGCAAATCAAAACCAGGGGGAGATGCCACTTGATACCCACGGGGATGGCTGCATTCTAAAAAATGGAAGAAAATAACAAGTGTTGGTACGGATGTTGAGAAATCACAGCCCTCAAAATTTGCTAGTGGACATGTAAAACGGTTCTGCCGCTGTAGAAAACAGTCTTGGCAGCTGTCCAAAAACTCACAGAATTACCTTATGTAAGATCCAACAATGTCTATCCTAAGTACACAGACAACAGGATCAAAAGCAAGGACTCACACAGTTATACATGTGTGCACATAACAGTATTGTTGGGAGTAGTGAAGAGCTAGAAACACAACCCAAATGTCCATCCCAGGTGATGAACAAGGTGTGGTTCAGCACTCATTCCTCATCCGCAGGGTACGCGCTCAAGGCAGTAGTGCATGCCTGAAGCCCTCAGTTCCAAGGCCTAGCTAGAAACTGCTTTTTCCTGTACATACATTCCTGTGATGAAGTTGAACTTATTCTTCAGGCACAGTGTCACAGAAGCTCACAAATTTGAGAAGTTATTTAAGGTTGCAGAATTGTTTCTGATGTTTTCTTTCTAATATTTTCAGATCACAGTTGACCTCAGGTCACTGAAACCTCACAGTGAATGTGGGGTATTGTATATATGTGTGCTTTATTCGTCCATAAAAGGGAATGAAGTACTGACATGCTCACACATGGACCAGCCTTGAAAACATTATGCTAAAGTACAGATGCCAGAAACAAAAAGTCACATGCTGTGTAATTCCATTTATATGAAATATGCAACATGGGTAAATCCACAGAGCACAGACTAGAGGGGTAGCTGCCGGGGCCAGGTGAGAGGTGAGTGGGATGTGATTGTTTCATGGGTGTGGACTTCTGGTTAGGAAGGTGACCAAGTGCCACACATGGGCAACGATGACGGTGGCCCGGCACTGGAATAAGCCAAATGCTACTGACTTGTTTATTTTAACATGTTTGTTTATGTGACGTGAATTCCACCTAAAACACAAAACCTGAGAGGCAGATCTTGTCATCTCTGCTTACAGCTGAGAATTCTAATACCCCAGGAGACAAACATCTTATTCAAAGCCATGCCGGCCTCTCTTGGCAGCCAAGGTCAAGAATCACAGGTGTGTACCTCAGGAAGCCATGTTCAGCCCCAGCCTCAGGAAGGGAGATAGAATCAAGGTGGGGAGCAGAGGACAACAGTGGGCACCAGCGGGTCTTCTGCCCGGCAGTTTCTCTGTTGTTTGGTTTTGTTTCACAAGGCCTTTCCAGAGCGTCTTCCATGCCTTCCATTTCTTGTGCAAATGCTAGAGTGCTGGATGAATTTTGCAAACCCAACCATAAACCTAGCAACAATTCCTGCTGGAGCTGTGAGCCACCAGCACAGAAGGGCTCATGCACTGAGGCAAAGCCACAGTCCCAAATCTCCCCACACCTCCCTCAGATTACTGTCGCTGTGGGGCCATAAAGTCAGCACTTTATACCATGGTCCATTTTTTTCCCCACATCAGTCACTGCCCCTACAGTTTTGCCTTTTGTGGCCATACTATTGAAAGATTTTAAAGGTTTGTATGAACACTGAAACAGTTTTCATTTTTAAGTTTTTTGAAGATATGTTTGAAATAGGCTGAAAAATAGAAGAGAAAAAGAATGACCTTTCATAATGTTAACATATTTGCATTATCCATATTTTTTTTTGTTTGATTGTTTTGGTTGATTGTATTTTGGTTGAACCACGTAAGAGGAAATGTCAGGACCCAGAAAAATCCATCATTTGGTAACAACAGTGCTTGCTGTACAAGCCCGATGACCCGAGTTCAGATCCCTGGAACCCATGTAAGTTAGACACATGTGTGTGATCACAACCCCAGCACTCTTTTTTTTTTTTTTTTTTTTTTTTGGTTTTTCGAGACAGGGTTTCTCTGTGTAGCTTTGCGTCTTTCCTGGGACTCACTTGGTAGCCCAGGCTGGCCTCGAACTCACAGAGATCCGCCTGGCTCTGCCTCCCGAGTGCTGGGATTAAAGGCGTGCGCCACTACCGCCCAGCTAACCCCAGCACTCTTAACATCCATGGCAGGCAGACACGGGAGAACCAGCAGGAAGCGTGTGCAGCTTCCCGGATGGGATCCACAGCACTACAGCAGAAACAAGAGAGACTCTGCCTCAAAACAAGGCGGAGGTGGAGAAATGACCCTGAAAGTTGTCCTCTGACCACCAATGTACACTGTGGCACCCGAATCCCCTCCCCACCATACACATACACACAAATGAAAAGAGTAAGTTGTAGACATCATGATACTTCAACCTATTAAAAAAAAAGCTATTTCCCTAATTTCTTTCTCACATCTAATAAATCAAATGCTAACTATTCTTATTCAATACTCTATCCATATGTAGTTCCCATTCAGTTTCAAAATGTCTGTTATGGTTGATTTAACTAGGAACTAATCAAAGACCACATCTTACATTTGATTATTGCCTATCTCACTGTTTTCTTGTGGAATAAATTCATCCCTCAGTCCTCTGTCTTTTACATAAGCCAGAATCGGGGCTAAATTGACAGATTCTGTGTCCTTAGTATGAAAACATCACAAGTGAAGCGTCCCATCAGAATGCCCAGATACCTCTCAACTGCTAATTCTAAATTTGGCTCTGGGGTCATTGGCCAGAGCCAAATGTGCCAATACGCAATGGCACATGACCTTTGATGAGCAGACCGCAGAACTGATAACTTGGCATTGCACACAAGTGTGGTTCACAATCAGCCTTCCACCTGATACTCCCGACACCCATGATCACCCTGGCCTGGGTCACTTACTTCATTGATAGTCAAAAACAAGCAGTTTCTATGCTGGGTTGTAGTAATGCTCACCTTTAATCCCAGAAGTTGGGAGGAAGAAGCAGGTGGATCTCTGAGTTCAAGGCCAGCCTGGTCTACAGATCGAGTTCCAGGACAACCAGAGCTACACAGAGAAACTCTGTCTTGAAAAAAACAAAACAGAATAAAACAAAAAAACCACCAAAACAGTCAGTTTCTAATTGCCTCATTCCTTCATATAACAAGAGGGACTTCCCCTCCACCACTGGGGCTACTTGGCACCACAGAAATGCAGATCCTAAAGAAAAAGCAAAACAAAAGCAAAACCATAGTTCTCTGGTCAGAAAATCCAGAACCAGAAGTAGGACACAACAGAGTTCAGGGGATGAGCCAGACCAACATCACTGGCATGCGGGAGAGGTTCGTGGGCCCAGATCCTTCATTGATCAGTTTCAACAGCTGAAGTTCAATGTGTATCAGAGTGCCATCAATCAGGACCAGTCCCTGCTTCTCCTCTCCATTCTGCACAGTTCTTCCATGACTCAGTTCTTCCAGGATTGGGCCTTTTAGCCACTGTCAGTCTGTGTTAGCCTGTTGTCACGATTTGGGAGAATTTTGGTTTTTCCAAACTCTGCAATCATACAACTTTTTCAAAATATGCTTGTAGACGAATTTCTAAACAGTCTTATTAAATAAGAAACACAGAGCCAAATACAGGGGTGCAAGCCATAGAGATCAGAGTAATAGTCTCCAACTAACCTTAGCTCACCACGTCACCATAGCTTCCCAAGAGAGCCTCTTCCTGTCTAACCTTTGCCTTTATTGCCTTCCTGTTCTGCCTTCTCATTGGCTCTAAGCCCACCCACATCGCTTCCTCGTCACTGCCTGTCTATACAGACCTCCAGGTCTCTATGGTTGGTACTGGGATTAAAGGTGTGTGTCACCACGCTTGGCTGTGTCCTTGAACACACAGAGACTCTGCCTGCCATGTGATTGGATTAAAGGCGTGTGCTACCACTGCCTGACTTCTGTTTATGACTGACTATGACCTCTGATCTCCAGGCAAACTTATTCATTAACATACAAATAAAATATCACATTTCAGCACAAATAAAATATCCCCACATGTGCTTGTCAATCTTCTGTTTCTTTTTCTGTGCTGAGATCGAACCGAGTCTTGCACATGCTAAGAACACATTCCCACATTAACCTTCACTTGGCCACTTTCTGATCATTTCTAAAAGTTTTCGTTTCAAATTTCTTTCCAGGCACTCTCCTCTGGCCGTCTTGGTGGCTTCACAATGCAGCCGGAGCTTTTAAACTGTGTCCACTGCTAAGTGGAGCAGCTGAGACGAATACGTTGGGAATGAACATTTTAACGACATTTGTAACCATTGGCTATTCTTCTTACCTCATTGTTTTCTAACTTTAAAAAAAAATGTATTTCAAGAACTGACATTTATGATCAATGATATTTTTGAAGTATTAAATTACAAGTTCATTTAAACCCAATATTCTTTCTTTACAGGGTTAGCTGTTTCTCACATTTTAATGACACATCTCTTTGTATTTAAGTGGTTTTCATAAAGAAAAACAAGACTCCCAATGGTGACAAAGGCATGACCAGCCTCTCTATTGACCGTTCCCGAAAACAGCATTAAGACTTTAAATGTTATCCTAAATGTGGCATAAAGAGGTGAGAAACTGTTACATAAATCACGTCTCAAGTTCAGTGTTCCATTTGTCCAGGCCTTACGACCGCTCTTACTCGACGGATATCCATGCTACTGGACCAGGCTATAATTTCTGTTGGAAAAATCTGGGTCAGCAAAGCGATGAGTCACTGATTCAACTCCTCTTTTCACAGACAGTAAAATGACTATCATACAAAAATAGTTCAAAATTGGGACTTACTGAAGGTACCCTGCCCACCTCAGGGAGGCTGCCACAGCTTTCCCATGCTTCTCCTGAGTCCATCTAGCCCATGGGCACAGGCTAGGGTGACTCTTACTATGAAAGAGTGCCAGGATGCCGGCTCAAGTATATTTAGGCACTAGGAGCCGCCTGTGAGTGCTGGGACTCGAACCCCAGTCTTCTGCAAGAGCAGTCAGTGTTCTTGGTTTTTTGTTTGTTTGTTTGTTTGTTTTTGTTTGTTTGTTTTTTTGAGATAGGGTTTCTCTGTGTAGCCCTGGATATCCTGGAGCTCACTCTGTAAACCAGGCTGGCCTCGAGCTCACAGAGATCCACCTGCCTCTGCTTCCCAAGCGCTGGGATCAAAGGCGTGCGACACCACTGCCCGACACAGCCAGTGTTCTAAACCACTGAGCCATTTCTCTAGCTGGCTGTCTTCCTGTGGAAGAGTGAACAGCAGCCTTCCAGATGGTAGCTCAGGGGAGGCCAGAGGAAGTACCAGGACTAAATCAGCACCATGCAGTGACCAAGGGCGCAAGATGCCCCAAGGAAGTATGCCTTTCTCTGAGGGTCCAAGGAGAAGAAAGAAAGGGTTATGGTGAGGGCTGAGGATTTGGCTCCATGGCAGAGCACTTGCCTGACATTTGGCATTTCAGCAGTGCCAAAAAAATAAAAATAAAGTTAAGGCCAAGGAGGTAGAGAAGAGAAGCCCTGATGCCAGACTGCCTGAGGTTTCTTGTTAGACCAGCACTCACCAGTTCTGTTTCCTTGAGCAAGAACTTTCCTCTCTGGGTCTCAGTTCTCACGTCTGTAAAATGGGATGGTATTCAGGGCCCCCAACTCAAAGGGCTAGTGTGACTCCACCACCAGAGTCAGCTAAGCTTTGTGCGGTACTTGCACTGTGTGTACAGCAAGAACTCAATAAACATTGTCATCATTACGACTGATAGACACCTCTACAGATAGGGGAGGGGAGGGGCTGTCCAATCAGAGCCCCACCAAATCAGTGGAGGGACTTCTTTAGACCCCACAACCTGGTGAAGCTCGAACACAACCACAGCACTTGTCACCTTCTCAGTCGATGGGAAGCCTAGACACCATGTCCCTCAGGATCCCAACCATTCTACTCCGTTCTATATCCCTAGGTAGATGTCCAACAGAA
>CABHPH010153912.1:7877-18934 GCA_902168325.1 Peromyscus nudipes
TTTGAGTCTATAATGTTTAGTTTGGGACTGCTGTCTGCCATCTACTTTCTCTTAAAACTGCCTATGTTGTAACCCGTAGTTTGAAAATCATGAGAATTGTTTCTTAGTAATAACATTTTGACCTTTCATGGTTGGCTTGAAAATGGTACAATGATAATTTACACAGTTTTAGCACTTGATGATTTTCTTTAAATTACAAAGTTAAAGTAAGAAACAATTAACCTAAATTCTATTTGTGTGCATATCATCAAAATAGTTTGACTAGACTAAGTTCAAGTCTATCCCCACAGTCAAGCTATAGAGAGGCACAGTTCATTACTAAAAATAAAACACCACGTCTTGGCTAGCTATTAAATATTATACAATTTTGGAATAACACTCAAAGAAGTTCACACTAGTTTGCTTGGTGACTTCTACAAAGTGCATATGATCTGAGAGTAAAGTGTCATGTATAAGACTTTCACAATGGAATCAAAATAATACACAGGTGAAGACACATACACATATGCATGTATTATGTATAGACAGATTTGTATGTGTTATATATACATATGTATTTTATATGTGTTCATACATCTATGAATTTGGCATATTAACAAAGATCTGGTCAAAGAAAACTCTAAGATTCTGTGAACCCTGTTAACTCTTCTAGAAGGAATCCCTGTTTAAGAGTCTAATTTCTGTTAGAGACCACATCCCAGAGACCTCCGCTAATTTCTCAAGTCTTCTATTAAGTCAAAAGAAAGGACATCTTAAGACTAGATTCATAACAATGAGCTTCAGGTCAGTTACTTAAGAATTCCAGCTAAGCATTCATCAAAGCAGAACTGTGTCTCTGAAACACAAGGTGTGTTACCTTCGTGGTCTTTTTGCTTGATATCTTTCTTCCTCAACCAGTACTGGTCTGTTAAGCAAGAAAAGATTTACATAGAATAAGAAAAGAGAGCAAATTAATATTGACAACAAAAACTGTTGCAGAGATAGGCAGACCTGGAAGTTGATCCACAAAATAGAAGCAGTGACTGTCCTATTTAATTAAAAAGAAATTAAGAAAGTGCCCAGATGGGTCTCAGTGGGAAAGAACTGTCACTCAGTGCTGCGGATGTTTGCTTCATGAGTCTCTGGCATGGAAACAGGACTTTCATCCAAAGAAGGGTTGCTTCATTCTAGGAGAGTGTGATGTTAAACTCATCAGAAACATCTAGTTTCTAGATGATGAGATGTTCCTTGTACACAGTATTGTTAGGGATGTGATTTAGTAAAACAGAGCACAGCAAGAAGATAAGGATCAAGAATGGGAGACCCTACACCCCCATAACAGAGTGATAGAAATTCAATACGGGCGGGTCATGAGTCATGGCTAGCAAATAAAGATCCTTTCCAGGTCTTGAGATCTCAGTGAGTTTCTCAGTACTGAAGTCTGTTTACTTTGCATTGACATTAGTCATTTCCAAATAAGTATTTTTAAGAAGTGAAAAAAACCAGAAGCATCCTTTTAATAAGTGCACATATAAGCACATGCATTCACAAGAGCACATTCATTCCTTCATGCACACATTCAAACACTGACATCAACCTCACTGTTCCACATTTTCCCGTTTGTAACTAGGTAAAATTTCTACAATTAGTGCTTTGAGAAAACACTAAGCATTCCTCTATCAAATTCAGCAGTATTGAAACTGAGGATTTGTGAGAACATGTCTGCTTCCTTCTGGTGTTTAACTGGCATGAAAATTTGATGGCTTATAATATAAAAGGAATAAATCTAGAATTGAATAAATTCTATTCAATGAATTTTCTGAATAATAACTATGAGTTATATGTAAAATGTTAAATGGTTTCAAAACCCAACTTAAAGCAAAAAATAATTTATTTGCCACTAAGGAAATGCGGCTGTTCTGTGTCAGGCATCTGGGGACACTCACTAAATGTTTAGGGGTGATATATATAGTACTGGATCAACAAGATTCATAGAGGTCAAGAAAGCTTTGATAATGGTTTTTCCCAGGGTCTGTTCTGATATTGAACGTTTGTGAGTTGTTAGATCATATTTTATTTCTTGGGATTTATTGTTTAGTTTTCTGTGAATTGTTTTCAGAATTACTTCTTGATCATAGAGGCAATTAAATTTGTTTCCTAGTTTCAATTATTATCCGTCTGTTGCATGAAACAAATTATATTAATTCTCATGTCTCTCCTAATAAAAAATTAAATTTGCTTATTATAACTTTGACCCTGACAGATTAGTTCTCTTAGAACACAAGTATCTGTTTGACTCTTCCTCCAAACATTCAAACATTTCTTTTTAAATTTATGGAATTTGATGACTTTCTGTGAGCATTTTGCCCAAACTCCTTTCATCTGTTTCCATGAGTGTTGATGAGGCAATCTATGCCAATAGGTGCCTTGTATATCACAGTGTCTAAAGAGAACATTATACAGTTTATGAAATACAGAAGGAACAGGAATATTATAAAAATTATAGGGCTCCAAAACATTTTGTCCTTAAAAAATGTGGAAATATTGTCCACAGAAGAGCTGATATGTAAAGTGTTTAAAATGAACAGACTTTACTATGTTTATTGTTTAAGTTTGACCCTTTAAGTTTGTGAGAAGCTAAATATAAGGAAATAGCCTAATTGGATGTGCATATGAACTTCTCAGTAAGGAAAGGATACTGTAGACATTGTGGTTTATTTTATCCCAATATTAGGAATTGCATCTTTTGCTCTAGCCTGTCTCCTGAGTTTGTGAACCAGCTAAGTGCACCCCTTTTATCATTTCTTCATTATCATTTCACCCACCCACGTTCTGCCAATTCCCTTTCTACCAACAGAGCCAACTCAGAAATATTCTCCAAACAAAACTGACTTGAGGAGAATTGATAATTTAAAGTTGACTCTCCATCATGTTTATAAAAGCTCTCATAAACTAAGAGAAAGTTCTTCTAGCTTGACAAAGAAAACACAAAAATAATCCAAGATACAATGTCACATTGTTAAATTTCACATATTCTAATGTTTCCCTCTAAAGGCCTCAAAAGGTGGTCTGTCCATGGCAGGTATGAAAATTATTCTTCAGTATTATATTTGAAGAATCAACCTATCATTCCTTATAGCAATGTTTGAGTAGATTGCTATTATTTATTGTACAGAATATCATATCTGTGTATAATATTATTATGATTATGAAAAACATAAGTTGTTGTTTTTCAACATAATAAAATCTTTACATTCTATTAGGTTATGAGTTCCCAGAGGCTCCACTGAACAAAATAACTTGAATAAAAGCTATTATTCATGACAATTTGTTTTTTCTGTTTTCATTGTGTGTAGCTAGACCACAATATGAAAATATGAATGTGAAGCTAAGGTCCAGCAAGTTTTAAACTTCTGATAAAGGTAAGATTATTTGTAGATTTACATAATATGATATATTTGGATTATTGGCACATTTTCATATTCTACCCTGTTCATTCTTTCCCTAGTATTAAGAACTCAAGGAAATATTTAATAAAATCTGTTAAGAATTTATATTTTCTCATTAACTGAGCATAATAAACCATAGGTCAATTCTTTTATGTCTGAGGAAACAAATCCAGAAGTTCCAATATAAATTAGTAGGACCAATATCTATAATCTGGAGCCTGTTTCCAGATGCATTAGTCAGCTTCTGTCCAGAGAATGTTAATATGAATTTACTTTCCTAAGTGTCATGTATGGAAGCATCATTAGTTCTGACAATAGTCGATCTATTGAAACATTGAGGTGGGGTTCAGAATATAGGCAGAGATGTTTATAAATCTTAAGTATTTAAAGTCAACCATGGAATAACATAAAATAAACACTAATAGGAAAGTTATTTACCGCTTCCTGTGACTTATAATTAGAAAACAAAAACCAGAGAAGGTCTATTAAATAATTTCAACAATTTCATGTAGGCACAAATTTTCTTTTAAAGCGTTCAAAACAAATTTATCTGGGATTAAAATGTTTTGAAAATATATACACATTTTCTTTTAAAGGTGTAATAATTTGTGTTTCCATCATTTTTCTTTATTTTTGAGATAGTTATTTAATTGTATTTCTTCCTTTCCTTTCCTCCCACCAAAAATTCTCATATACACCTCCCTGCTCTATTTCAAATCCAAGGTCTCTGCATTTGATTAATTGCATATAAAGACATAATATATTTGAATTTACATACATATTCCTAAGAAGAATTTGTTGAACCTATATAATGCTACTTGTATGTATGATTTCAGGGTTGACTGTTTGGCACTGGGCAACCAATTGGTTTGCTCTTCCCTAAGAAGGATCACTTCTCCCACATTCAGCTGTACTCAGTTTCCTGTGGCTCTTTGTGGAGGGTTGAAGCCTCATGGGCTTTTCCCTGCAGAGGTTGGCATGGTCATTGGTGTCAGCCTTATTCAGCTCACCTTTGTGCCATTTTGTTGGTGGGACTGTATGTATGGATTTTTAGAAGCTTTTTGCAAGTGAACGCACAATATTCTTAGTGGAGTTGTATGATGGGGTTCAAAGGAAAATTCATTTCACACCTTCACAGCAAGACAAGTTGAAAGCAGAAGATGCTGAGGTGCAATACAGACGATGGTAATGTGCTTATAAATCATTTGGAACATTTGTGTAGCCAATGGTTAGGAATTTTCTAACATCTGAAAATTTCAAGTTTGTCAACTTGAAGATAATCAACTAAGAAAATTTAAAGATTTTTATGTTATAGTTATATAATTCACCTCTTTCTTTCCTCTATCCAAACCTTCCCATATACCCTTCATTTTTCCCCAATTCATGACATAATAGATATACATACATATATATATATATTCTCAGATTGCTCTAAGTTGCTTAATTTACTAGTGATTACCTCTAGTTGCTTAATAGTTTTTAATGTATTCTTCAGTTCTAGTACACTTGTGTTTTTCATTTAAAGACATGAATAATGAATTTTTCATTAACATTCCTATGTAAGTTTATTTCTGAACATCAGAGAGCATTCTCTTGAGAATACACTTAGATGATTTTAGAACCACAGATATTATTGGTGCAAACTATTTTCCATACTTGTTTAATCATTTTACACCCCTTCTCTCAACATGTATACATCCTAATGGCTGCATATCTCACCCTATTTGCCGTTGCTACTGTTTAATTTTCACCTCTATGATAATGTTGCCCTGTGGTTTTCATTTACATTTTTCTGATGACTAATAATGTTAAAAATTATTGCATATATTTAGGACAAAATATTTTGTATAGCATTTTCTCAATTTAGAATTCATCATCAGAAAATAGATTAATAAATATATACAGAATAGACAAATGATAGATATACTAAATAGATGACCAATTGATAGATGATAAACAAATTAGATGTGGATACAAGATACACTGATAAATATGAGGAATAGATGATGCACAGAAAAGAGAGCAATATATAGGAAGATATATATGACATATAATAAAAGTTAAGAGAAAGAAATGAGAAAAAATGAATTTAGGAATTTAATATTAAAAATAATTTAAATACACACATACAAACAGAGTCTAATAATTTGTAAAAAACATTTATATCTAGTATATTATTAGAGATTCATATAAATTAGAATGGACAGAGTAAGTTTTATTTTCTTCTTTTTTGGTAAGAGGTCAAAAGTTTACTTGGAGTACAGCTATGGGAAGGATTTCAACTTCTTGATATCATGGTTGATACTATCGATCAAAGAAATGGTTTTTTGAAATCTAATGGAAAGTTGCAACTGCTGGTAGAGAGGAGTATCTTACAGCACTAAACAGAGGCAGCAGGTGAATATGAAAGGGGTGTGTGTGTGTGTGTCTCTCATGTATGAGCATGTGTGTGTATATAAAACACCCCCTGTATATGTATGTGTGTCTCTCTACTTCTATGTGTGTGTGTGTGTGTGTGTGTGTGTGTGTGTGTGAGTGAGTGTATGTTGTGTGTGTGTTCTGTGAGTTCTTATGCAGATCAATTTAACTGAATATTTTATTTCTATTTTCAGGCAGTATTATATATATATACATATATATATATATATATATATATATATATATACAAGAAATCACACACAGTGAAAAGCAAAGTTTGTAAAATGTTCAAATCATTCTGAAATATATTAAGTGAGCTGAAATTAGTCCATGTTTACAGTTGATCTGAATATGTATCTTTACTGGAAAAAATCCAATTTTCATGAGTAATTACATAGAATCCTGTGCTAATTAAATTAACTATATGAAATTCTTGGGAGTAAAGTTGAAGACAGGAAATCATTTTTATTAATTGCTAGCTGGCATTGTGTATATGCAGCTTTGCATGTGGTAAGATTTTTAATCTGTTTACATTTTTTTTTTTTTGGTTTTTCGAGATGGGGTTTCTCTGTGTAGCTTTGGTGCCTTTCCCGGATCTCACTCTGTAGACCAGGCTGGCCTAGAATTCATAGAGATCCGTCTGGCTCTGCCTCGCAAATGCTGGGATTAAAGGCGTGCACCACCACTACCCGTCTTTTTATTCTGTTTAAATAATCAGAAATAAGGCAAAAGGCATTGAAAATAACGTGAAAAATGAATGGGCTGGAGTTTGACTCAATAAAATATTTGCAGGTGACAAGCAATGGTTTAAGAATACCTGTGTTTTATTCTATGTATATGTATAGAACAACGTTTGGGGAATATTAGTAATTTTTATATGTTTTAACTATTTAAAAAGTTAAAGATATGGACACGGTTATAGAAACATATTTTGTATCAATTCTTACACATTTCTACACTGATAAATTACTTATTTAGAGCTTGACAAAACTGCATTGTATTCTTAGGTTTTCTCTGTGGAAGGAAGTTGAAAGCTACTTTGTTAAAATTTACAATTGATAGTGATTGAGGTGATATTAAGAGCAATACTGGCAGAAACAAATCTGATTGCTCAAGTAAGGTAATTGAATATTTTTCAAGGAAAAACAAAGGAAAATTTAACCTTACATCACAACTTGCCAACAATGTAATTAAGTTTATTGAAAGATAAAACTGAAATGTTTTTAGTAGGTACAGGGATCAAGCAAATGAAATTTTATGATTTATAATACCTGAGTCTAAAACAAGGTTATGAAATATGTTAAAGTTGTTGGGAAATGCTCCAGTTATTGTCTAATTTACAAGAAAATTATGTGAAAGTTGAAAGTTACAAAACACTTACTGCAAGGAACTTAGTGCATCAAATCTAGAATTTTTCGTACTTCTATTAGAGAAGAGACAGTATTAGAAAGCTTAATGATCTAATGAGAAATAGTCTTGATAATATATGAAATGAAACTCCATAGCCCACCATGAGTTTCCTTGATTTGTGATGACTATATCTGGTAATTGGTTCTTACAAATTGTAGCAACAATTTGTTTGAAAGTCAAGAAAGCTTGCTCACTCTGATGAGATCTCTGATGAAGCATATTAGCACTTTAAATGAACATGTAAAGAAACCGTCATTTTCTGGTGAGCATTTTAAGCAATAAATCCCTTAATAATTATTTTAATTTTATGCAACAAGGTCCATATTCAATTAAAAACCACAAAGTAATAAATTATGACACTTTCCCTCTAAAATTAAATAATTTATAAAATAAAAAAATGATAAAGTCAGTTGACTTTGAAGTCCTCCAAAGTTTAGGATGACCTTAACTCTTTCAAAATCCTCAGAAGGACAATTGCTGATTCAAACATAATGTTCAGTTGTTTCAAGTTATGCTTGTGTAAAGAAAATTTTGTCAACATAAATATGCCTGAGATTTCAGATTTCAGTAAAAGGATCCATAGTCTTGTTAATATTCATATTATTCACACATTAAGGATAAACATTTACCAAATACTTACCCATTTAAGTGATGGGCTCCAAAGATAATTATACTTTCTTCCATTTAGGTATCTTTTGTTGCTATAGAGAATTAGCCACAGCCTTTCAATTTCAGTACCAGGAGAGCTCTTCTCTATTTATGGTGCTCACACAAAGTCTCTGCTATCGAATACAAAATGGAAGCTCAGAAGATCCTAGACGAAAATATAACTGGGATTCAAAAATTGCTATAAATGCATAAAGCAACTTCATCAAAGGTAATAAAGAAAATTAAATAGTTCTAAATAACTTGGGAAAGTATTTATTCTAATATCAGCTATCGACTGTGGGTAAACTTGTTGATCATAAGTGTGTATATTAACTATTTGAAAGCATTGTGTATGTTGACTAAATTGAATAAATGAATAGGTTATGAATATTTGAAGTTGAAGGTTACAGATAAGCAAGGTTGAAGGTTGCAATGTTCCCTGTAGAGGTAGTTTTGAATTAATCAGATAAACAAGTATGACATATTTAAATTACGAGTACACACTTCAGCGAATATACACGAATATTTCCCTCTTTTGCTAACTAATGGAGCAAAGAAGTGATGAGACTCAACATATGTGACCATCTCTAATGAACAAATGTTGTTGCTAATAACATTCCCCAAATTTAAGAAAAAAATAAAAGAGAGATGCTCGGCAAGTAGTTGAATGAATGAATGTAGGAAAAAGGAAAACTATACAGTTTGACCACGGAATTTTTTTTATTTAAAAGAAACAAAGTCCCAAAAACTTACACAGACACACTAAATGCAAAGACTTCCAGCACCTGGGGAGCAGAGGTAAGATGATGGCCACAATTCTGAGGTCAGCCTGATCTACCTAGTGAGTTTAAGCCAGCAAAGTTACATTGTAGGAGCACCCCTCCTCTCTCTCTCTCTCTCTCTCTCTCTCTCTCTCTCTCTCTCTCTCTCACACACACACACACACACACACACACACACACGCACACACTCACATAAAGATTCCCACAGCTCCCCTGTCAAATAATGCAGCAATGTATCATAGTTCAAGGAACAAAATAAATATCCATAAATTCACACAGATACAAATAGTTAATTGAACATAAAAATATAGAAGCAAGCAGATAAATCTATCATGTAAGAGAAGACAAAATTTACATAAATATTTTGCTCTTAGAAAGGTTGGAAACTAAGTTAACAAACATTATTATGGGGGCTATAGAATGGTGTCTATCCAAGGAGTAGAAAAAGAGTACATTGTATCCAAGTAATGTAGAAAAAGAGAACTTTGAAAACCCAGACAATGTGGAAAACACAGCAAACTCTCATCCAAGTGGTCCAGGTTAACATCAGAAATGTTATCCCATATGTAGTCTGGTTTGATTTGTGGAGAATGCCCCTTATACTCTGTATTCATTGTAACAGAAAATAATAACCTTGGTCTCCCCTGAGAATAGAAAAAGAAAAATCACAACTTATAAAATATTTTGCTAGCATATCTCAAAATTCTCAGTCGGTAAGTTCCTATGAGCATGGTACAGTTGTCTTTGTAGATTTCCCCATCACAATCTTGACCCCCTTTCTCATGCAATCCCTCCTCCATCTCCTCGACTGAACTCCCAAAGATCAGATAGGCCTGGTGCTTGGCTGTGGATCTCTGCATCTGCTTCCATCAGTTACTGAATGAAGGCTCTATGATGACAGTTAGGATATTCACCAATCTGATTACCAGGGTAGGCCAGTTCAGGCACCCTCTCCACTATTGTTAGTAGTCTAAGCTGGGGTCATCTTTGTGGATTCCTGGAAATTTCCCTAGCATGAGGTTTCTCCTTAACCCCATAATATCTCCCTCTATCAATATCTCTTTCATTGATTTCCCACTCCATCCCTCCCCCAACTTAACCATCCTGTTCCCTCATGTTCTCTTCCTCCATGGAGAAGCAGAAGCAATACTATTACTGAGTAAGATTTTGTAAAAGAATGGGGATAACAATTTAGGAAACCTGGTACAAATGTCTTTTTGTTTGTTAATAATAGAAGATAATAATGCTTCAATCAGTATGGCAAATATAATGTTATATCTACAAGATACTGTTTCTTTGGTTTGGTTCATTGCCTTTGGCTCTTATAACCTTCCTGCCTGCTCATCTGCACAGATTACCCGAGCCTGTAGGCAAGGGCATCTTATTTAATGCCTGGTGTTCCAAAGTCTCTTACTCTCTCTTGGCCCAACATCTGGCTATGGATGTCTATGTCAATTGCCAACTACCATCTTCTTCAAGAAGAAGCTTCTCTCATGATGGTGGATAGAAACACTCATCTATGGACATAATAATGTCATTAGGCGTCATATTATTGCTATATTCATTTAACAAATTAATAGTAGTAGGTTTTCCCCTAGGGCACATGACCTATGTACTCGTCAGTGTTGGGCAGCACACAATCACCTTTAACTCCAACTACAGGAGATCCAACTCATTCTTATGGATCTTATGGAAACTGCACTAATATGCACATACTTTTATACACACATACATAATTAAAGATAGAGTAAAAAGTGTAAAGAACAATAACACATGGAAGCGTCAAGCATAAAAGCAGAATATTTTTAGGGAAAAGAATAATAGAAAAAATCTGGAAGACATATCTGAAATATATTGGCACCAAAAATAACCCATGAAACAAAAATTAATTACCAGATTTCATTAAAATTAAACATTAAAGGGTAAAAAGTTACCCTATAGACTGAAGTAACTATTTCAATCTACATGTCCATAAAAGAACCACTAATATAAACATAAAAAGAGCTCAAATGTTCAACCATGAGAATTGAAGAAGTCAATTATAAATTTGTTAAAATAAATGAGTAGACAAATGAAAAAGAGATGCAGAAGGAACACAATGTACAAAGTGATATTCAATAATATTATCCATCAGGTAAGTACAAAGTTAAAAATGTAACTTTGCTTAACTCTATATTTACCTTAGTTTTAAGTGAAATATAATGAATCAAATTAACTTCAAAGAAATTTTATCACTCGTAGGGTGTGGAGGATAGTGCAAAATCATCTAGTACTCTGAAAGTTTGGCAATGTCTTAATAAACAGCACATTCACTGGAACTCTTGGCATTTTTCCCTGGGGAAATGAAAAAATTCATGTCAAAGCCTTAGTA
>CABHPH010153912.1:23934-35753 GCA_902168325.1 Peromyscus nudipes
TTCCTGTGTAGCTTTGCGCCTTTCCTGGAACTCACTTGGTAGCCCAGGCTGGCCTCGAACTCACAGAGATCCACCTGGCTCTGCCTCCCGAGTGCTGGGATTAAAGGCGCGCGCCACCACCTCCCGGCCTGACTTTATTTCTTACAAAATTGTTTGATGTGAAAGTAATAAAAAGGCTGGAAAATTCAGTCTTTTTTTAATACAAAGAAAGTGTGAAATGTTGTGTCGAGGTAGAAGCAGTGGTGTTGATTTCTAATCCTCTTCAGCTGTGCTTCATGTTATGTTTTGCTTGTCGTTAAGTAAAATTAAATGATACATCTTACTAAGTAGAATGATATTATTGTTGGCGTTATTATAAAAATCTATATGTGGACTTTTGAACTCATTTACAGGAGTATTGAATCAGGTATTTTTAAGGGTGTGATTTCTTAATTACAGCTATTTACTCATTAATTGAATTGTTGCTTTTCCCTCCAGAGTCTCATGTCAACGTGATCTCATTTTCATTGTATTTCAAATAAATCACAGCACATAATTATGTTCTTTGTTTTTTAAAAATTGTAGGATGTTGCTAGATGGCGATTTTGTGTCTTTCTCCAATTCTGTCTTGAAGTGGGTTCTACCAAATCAATAAAGTATCCTCTCCAGTTCATAAATTATGTCAGATGTTATACTGTAACTCACTCACTGAAAATTCTTATGTAGTAATTTTGATTCCCTGGGAAAATATCAGTGATGCTACCTGTGGTATAGTTGTGGATGTAGTCAAAGAAATAAGCAGGAAACTGCAATCAGCTTAAACCCATAACTTGAGTATTTTCAAAGTGACAGTTCTAAAATTCGATACTGTCTGTCACCAAGTTCTCTTGAGATAGAACTATCAGTTCCCAAGTGGGAAAGAACTTTAGGAAGTTATACTCATGTCAAAATATGAAAGTCTGAAAAATTAAGACAAAAAAGCACCTTCCAGGACCACGAACTCCAGCAAGTAGAAGTAGAGCTGCTAGCCATAGGCTACTGGAGGAGAAAAGTTATCAGTGTAATCCAGGTCAAAACCCCATTTTGAGTTTCATGTTTTGTGTGAGTGAGAGAAAGGAAGATGAGAGAGAGAGAGAGAGAGAGAGAGAGAGAGAGAGAGAGAGAGAGAGAGAGAAATAACGATGAAGTCTGTCTTGTGGGGAGGAGGGAGAAGGGGAATGTCTAGGAGGAATTGGAAGGAAGAAAAGAGTGTGATCAAAATATAATGCATGAAAAATTAATCAAAATATTAAGAGAAGCAAGTAATTTCTAACAATTAAAACAAATATTACTATGCCATGTACTAATTTTTATTCAGACAACAAATTGGAGCCTTTTCTGTCTATGAATTATGTAATTTTCTGAAACATAATTACTGAGAAATATGTATGTGTGTATGGTTTCTACTTTCCTTAGGTAAGACTATATATCTAGCATGAATAAAAATGGACTTTTAAGCCTAGATGTTGCCACTAATTTTAACAAACTGTAGTTTGTATTATTGTTGAATATACTAAAATAATCTAATAGCCTTGACGATTACAAATTAATAGCAGTTATTACTGTTTATGGTGTTTTAAATCCTTTGTGATTCATTGACTTGTGATATATTGGAAGTGTGTAATATCAAATAATTTTAAATTATTTTCATAAAATGATGGTATTACTCATTAAGAAACCTTCTATCTGTTATACCTGGTGTGTAGTATATATTAATTTATTGTTAATTCTCTATAGCTAATGCTAGAGTACAGTGAGCACACAGTAGAGGAAGGGACTGCGCTGTCTGTGTATGTGATGGCTGTGTTTCCTTAATTAATCTTCCATTGGGTATTTTTTTTATCTCAGTTCTATCCTAGGGATACAAAATATTCTTTGGATTATGTATGATTTAAGAACCATAGCATCCACTTATGAAAACACTTGTGCATTCGTTTTCAGTAAAAAGAATTAGCACATCCCTCAGAGTTCTGTGGCTGCTTCCAAGGATCATTTCCCTGTTTAAAATATGATAAAGTAGTTGAATAATCATTGACATATGGCTAGAACAGTTTAATGAATGAGTAGGTGTGGAATTACAAAGAGAAAACTACAGTTTTCTAATAAAGGTAGATTTTGCTTTATATAACTTCTAAACCTTCACTTATCAAGCTACCTACACAAAGTTTTAAAAACTTTCAGATATAGCAGAAAAAGTATTTTACCTTTTCCCATGGAATTAAATTGTTGCAACAGTTAAGAGGAAATGAACAATGAAGTGGAAATCAAACTCATCCTTAATTACCAAACTCTTTTTAGAATTTACATAAAATCATGTTATTCTAAAGTCGTTAGCTAGGTAATCACTTTTCATATATATGTTTAATTTCACTTGGGAGAGGAGAGGAACTCTAAAATTGTTCAATGCTCGTTTCTACAATGGAGTTCAAAGAAGTAAAGGCAGTAAAATATTCATAGTGTAGAGAATAGTTTCTGCAAGAAGAAAAATCATAATTAAATTTCAAATCTCTCGTATCTAAATAGTGTATAAATAAATACTACATGCAATTCTTATCAGAGGGATATCACAGCTTCTTTCTCATATGTGTATCTGCAGCTGAAAGAATGGATGCATTTGCGTTTTTCTTCCAACAACATACTTAGAAGAAGGACCACCTCTGATAGTAAGCACCACAATTAGGTGAAAATTCAGAATAAATTAGCTTGTGGCATCAACGAGACCTCTACAAATAAAGTCGAACATGCTACATGATATACACTTCCAAGTAAAATGAAATGAGCTCTGATAAGGAATTCAGATTTCTAAAGTCTGAATAACTAGGTTTCACTGCACCAATTTCTGGTCTTCTCACATGCACCTCCGTGCCTTGCTTCTTTTGTATGAGTTGGATCAGCTCAGCGGAAGCTATCTGAATGTGGATGCTCAAATCCTGGACATCAGAACCTTCAGTGCTGCAGACTAAAGTATAAATTCATAAAAAAGCTAAAAATAAATGATTTTGTCTTTTATTCAGGTGTCCATTCACCGGTGAACTGGGAGGTTTAAATCGGTGTCAGTTTCCAATTCTCCCTTAAGTACCGAGTGACAAAGATCTATCCTCGAAGGGCTCACGAATCTGTGAGAGAAATCAATATTTTAAAAAAAGTAATTATGAAACATGCATCATATGCTAAAAAGGATAAGATAGGCAAAGTCCTGTAGAAGTATAAAACAAAGCTAAGTGTACAGTGTGATGGGCTGTGCTGTGTTAACAGTGTATTGGTTTCAAATGCATAAAAGGATGGTAATTAGTCAAGTTCTTCTACAAGAATGGAACAGATGGAGTGAATATATATATATCACAAAGGTTAGTTTGGCTTACTTTTGAGCCTAGGTGTCCAACAATGACTGTTTGCATACTGGAGAGCCTGGGATCCGGTCTATGAGGCTGCATGACTCAGCACCCCCAATCTGGTGATAAAGGTCTGGAGAATGCCTGGAGAGCCACGGATCCTGAGTCTGAGGTCGGCAAAGGCTGGAAGCAACAGCAACAGCAGCAGCAGCGACAACAGCAACAGTGACCTAAACACACTTACCGCCCAAAAGTGTTCTTTCCTTGAATCTCTTTAAAACCTGGGCAACCGCTTGAAGTTGCTTCCCAGTCTAGTGTAGGATCTTCCCTTCTCCGTCAATCGAGAGATACACTCCAACATGCCCAAAGCTGTGTCTCTGTTGATGCCAGATACAGTCAGTTGACAACCAAGATTAACTATTCCACAGTAATATACTAAACCCCTCTTGTTCGCTATGTATGCCTTGTAAATGTGTATCATTTAACAAATGATCATTTGCTTGATCACTTACTCTAGCTTATTTCTTTGGGTTACTAACCCTAGTAATTACGTCATCATTTTCTCTTTTATGGATCCCTTATTTATCTTCATTTCCCTATACGCCCTTCCTTTGTCTCGCTTACGTTTTTATGAACGAATACTAGGGGCTTGGCAATTAATATTTTCATAGTAAGTATACTTTGGTCTGCTGCACTGAAGATTCTGATATCCAGGATTTGAGCAGCCACATCCAAACAGCTTCGGCTGAGCTAATACAACTCATATAAAAGCAGCAAGGTGAGTAGGTACATGTGAGAAAGAGAGTATGATTTCTGAGATGGGCAATACGTCTCTACAATAAATGCATTAATTCTCCATAAAGATTTTGCCACAGCAGTTCAAATAACTTCCTCAAGACTCTGCCTCTCAATACTGTTGAACTGGAGACCATCACACAGCCTGTTTTTTCAGTGGAAATAAACTACATACAAGTCACAGAATCTCCAACATCAGTTTAGAGTCTGCTGATAGTTCAACTATTTGTAGCAAAATCCTGATAGGAAGGTTTGCCATCTAATGTTTTTATTTTGTCATAAAGCAAGGCAACTGTATGAGGATCTGTTACCCAGGTATTCTTACCTCCAAAGTAGACAGTCCTCCTGTTAATAGGCCCTGTAATGCTGTCTCAGCCCATATGTCAAATCACTTTTTATTCTTTTTTTCTTCTAGAAAAGATTATCTTTCTGTAAAAATATATAGCACCCCAATTATTTTCCAGTTCACTTAGTTTTTACTACTTACTCCATGAGCACAGGAGAATAACTTAAGATCACAGACTCAATTGAAACCCAAGATTGGATCTTTAATTTTACAAGGTCATTTTCAAGAAAGAACAAGATGATTAAATGGGCCTTATTGTAAAATTATATTATGACTCTAAAGGAAAAAAATGAAGCAATCTATTAATAATTTCTCACCTAAAGTTCAGAAAAAGTACTTTATTATTAGTGCCAAATGCCTTTCCACTGAATAGAACCATACATATTTTATGAAGTATTGGAAAGTACAACGTAAAAATGTGACAAAGATATCCATTCTAAATTAATGTAAAGGAAAGAAATCAGCTAAGTAATTGAAATATAACCTGATGTCCACAGATCTCTTGGTGTGACATCTTTAGAGGTCTTCACCAGGAAAATGAGGGCAAGTTATGAGAATACAAGAGCAAATTAGAAAGACAAACCAAACACCATCAGAGAAGAAATCAGATATCATAGCATAGAAATAAAGAAAGTGAATCCAGCCTTGCAAACATATATAACCATGGGAGACAAGAACTCCCCTCAATATAATACAGATGCTGCATTTATCATATGAGTTTATTCCGCTGCTATTAGTAGAATATTCAAAAACAATAAAGAGAACACAACCTATACTTAAAAAAGACAAAACACGAAAAATGTATCTTTAAATATGTCAAAACATGCACAACCTCTTTTGTATATAAAGTACAGACTGTGTAGATGTCTGGGAACTTTAAATCATTATTAAAATCAATGTTTTGCCATTAAAATGTAAATAAGAATATGTAATTTCCTTTATATATGATTAAAGATTTATTTAAAAAATAAGCAGGTGAAAGATACCAAAATGGAAAATGTTTAAATTGAGATTAAGGAAGTAAAGTCCAATCACAAAATAAATCACAAAATATTTTATCAAATTGCATTATTAATATATATATATATATAATACAGATAAGTAATATTCACACAATCATCTGAGATATTTTTTAAAGGAGCTTGCCAAATTTGATGGGAATCTAGTTTTTAATAAAATGGTAAATTAGTAATGATTTATTACAATATTGAATAAAGACTAGTGTTTTACAAATTCTAAATAGTCTTTTAATAAAAAAAAAAAAGCCCGAAGCCAGATATTGGGGTAAATGCTGAAAGACCAGAGAGACAAAGGAACAAGTCACAGCTACTTCTCACTTCACCAACTGACTGAATGTCTCTGAGTCCTCAGCCAAAAGTCTCCTCATTCAAAAAGTCTCCAGCTGAAAAGGCTTTAGTTCCTGTCTCCTTGAGCCTTATATACATTTCTCTACCCAGCCATATCACTTCTTTCATAGTGCTGGGATTAATGGCATGTGACTCCCAAGTACTGGTATTAAAGCTGTGTGCCACCACTGTCTGACTCTGTTTCTTTTCTAGACTTAATCAATCTCATGTAGTCCAAGGTGGCTTTGAACTCACAGAAATCCAGACGGAGCTCTGCCTCCAGAGTGCTAGGATTAAAGGTGTGTGCTACCACTGTCTGGCATCTATGTTTAATCTAGTGGTTTGTTCTGTTCTCTGATCTTCAGGCAAATTTTATTAGGGTACATAATATATCACAACAGACTAGCCAAGAAACAAGATAAATTTACTAATGAGCAGTGGATGCCATTTGAAGATAAGGCTTGGTTTAAATGCATGAAGAGAAGATGACTAATATAGAATTATCCTGAATGTCTTGTAGACATGGGACCTCAGAGGCTGAGGTCATGCATGTCTTCAATGAATGATGGACTCGCCACCCAGATTTGTTAGAGGGATGCATGTTTTAAATAATCAACACAACATTGTATGCACATATGATTAGAAATGTATGAAGTCGCCAAAAATATGCAAGTTGAATGACTTTAAGGAAATGATGTTTTTCTATATAACTGGGCAATTGTGCAGATGAACTCACCATGGTTGTGACAGCATGAACATTACCTGCGCAAGTTTACACTGGACAAAATCCCAGCATAAACTAGGGAGATGGACGTGAAGTCCCATTCCTAACTGAGGATGTACTGGAATTTGATAGCTGCCAGGAAAGAGAGGGTCAGTTTTCTTTAATACCTGACCCACGGTAGATTGACTACACTCTAGTTGTGTACATACATATACAAAGACTGTGGCCAACACAAACAGGACTTTTTTTTTTAAGATTATAATATAATTACATCGTTTTTCCCTTCAATTTACTCTCTCAAAACCGTTTGATATGCTCCTTCCTGCTCTGCTTCAAATTCATGACTTCTCTTTTCATTAATTGGTTTGGCATGAATATGTGTTTATATGTATATGTAATATAGATGATGTGTGTACATGCGTATTCACAAATATAAACTGCTAAATCCATAAGATATAACTTGAATGTATGTTTTCAAGGCTGACCATTTGGCACTGAACAAATAATTGGTGTACTCCTCGCTTAGGAAGACAGCCTCTACCATTCTCAGCTTTCCTCAGTTGCCTGTAGTTCTTGTGCAGGGCTGAGGCTTCGTGGTTTGTTTTTCCAGTTCTCTTTATCATGTATGCTGATGTCTCCCTTGTTCAGCCCACCGACTGCACGTTTCATTGTTGTTCTTGTTTTGAAAGAGAGAACCTGAAGTTAAGTGTAGGTGGGTGGTGGTAGATTTGGGAGGAGTTGGAGACGGGGTTAATATAATTACAATATATTGTACAAAATTCTTGAATAATTAATGTTTTTAAAGAACAAAACTAAGTCCTGAAAGGAAGAATATTCAAATGAGTATGCAATAAACAAGTATACCTGGGAGAGTTACTTCAGGTCCAGAATACAGTTATTCTGAAACACGCTTATTCAACCAGACTGATTTCCAGTGAGCTCCAGGGTCAGAGTGGCTCTGCCTCCATGGCATGTGATTACACTTCAGTGCTTGTGGGAAATAGGGGGGGCACATCCCAGCCAACATCTGATTCTTCCCCTGATTAATAGAGATAAGAATGTGACACAACCCTGTAAGACAAATCTCTAAATGGTCTTATTAATAAAAAAAATGGAGCCAGATTTTGGGATGAAAAGTGAGAGCTCAGAGGAATAGGACAAGCCACAGCCAAACTCACCTTACCAACTCCTCAGCCTCCAGAGAGAGCTACTTCTTATATATTCACGCCTATATACCTTTCTGTGCCCTGCCATCTTACTTCCTCTCTCTGCCCAGCAACATTACTTCCTCTTTCCACCCAGCTCTGTCACTTCCTATCTGTCTGTGTAGACCTCCAGACCTCTATGGTTAACTAGCACTGAGATTAAAGGTGTGTAGCACCATGCCTGGCTCTGTCCCCAGTGTGGCCTTGAACGTTCAGAGATCAGAATGGATCTCTGCCTCCTGAATACTAGGATTAAAGGTGTGTGCAAGCACTGCCTGACTTCTATGTTTAATATAGTGGTTGGCTTTTTCCTCTGATCCCCAGACATGCTTTATTGGGGTGCACAAATAAAATATTACCACACAACCCATATTTTGTGCACTATATGTAATAATCCTAGCAAAATATAAGCACTCAATAGTAACATTTTCACTTGTTTTGATAAACACCATTAATTTCCTAGGAATAAACAATTTATATATAAATAATCTATAGATATACACACATATGTGTGTACTCTTCTAAATAATATATATTTAATGGGCTAGAAATGGCCCATATCTATTGAAAATATTTTAACCTTTTTTTGTAACCAATTATATCTCTTTTAGACAGGTAGAAGTCAACTAATACAAAAGAATATATATTTCAGAGTTAATATGCAAAGCAGAAAGTTTTATTAAAATGGAAAATATTTATTATGATATTTCCCACTCCTCTATATGATTTACATGATGATTATAATATTGTAATGCTCCTTGTTATATATAAGTGACTCACAACATACTGTATTAGGTCTTTTTTATCACTGCTCTTCCTAAGTAGAGAGGCTAGCCTTGAACTCCTCCAGCCTCAACTTCCCTGGTGTAATATGTGAGTAGGAATTTCAGTGCTCATTACCACAAAAGAGATGAGTCTATAATTTCCCTTTTGTGGTCTTTCATATGGATTTTGCTAACTTGGTCTCTTCCGTGAATTCAGGTGCATGCCCCTCTATATTTTTCTCTGAAACAAATTGCATAGTAGTAACATTATTTCTTCCTACATATTCATGGTATTACTTTGCCTGATCCTGGCTTGCTCTGTGGTCCTTGGTGTCTGTAAGCCTTCATCTTCTTGTTCCAGCTGCCTGTCTCCCGATGGCCATGTGTCCTTCTGTGTTTCCTTTGCACTGTTTCCTTCAGCTGTCTTTTATTTTTATTTAGTCTATAGCTGGGCGGTGGTGGCGCACACCTTTAATCCCAGCACTCGGGAGGCAGAGGCCGGCGGATCTCTGTGAGTTCGAGGCCAGCCTGGGCTACCAAGTGAGCTCCAGGAAAGGCGCAAAGCTACACAGAGAAACCCTGTCTCGAAAAACAAAAACAAAAACAAAAACAAAAAAATAGTTATTTTTATTTAATCTAATATTTTCACTCTGCCACCACCTTGAGAGCGTGAACAATGCTGCATTTTATTTAATCTAATCAGTATCATGCTGAACACAAGAAACAAAAATGGGTTTATTCCACTGAAGTCAGAAAACAAACGTTGTGTTTGGTGGTCAGTGTGTATGTTATCTCTAGAGTCTGGGAGAGCAATGATTATTATTATTATTATTATTTTTTGTCAAGAGTATATAGTGATGTATCCTTAATACTTGGCACATATTTTCTCATTTAAGACTTTAAGAAATTAACAAATCTTCCCATATGAGGTATTTGACATTTAGAGATATTGATTTCCTTGATGAAGGTATGTGATACAGAACTTGTTTATGATGTCATGGATTAGGATTTGAACTTAAATATAATTACAGTTTTGTGTATGTATTCATGTTTCTGTGTATGTGTGTATGCACACATGTATGCAATTGCACATGCTGTGGGAAGCTAGAGGTTGACAACAGGTGCTTTCCTCAATCTCTCCCCACCTTATTTTTTTTGGATTCAGGATCTCTCACTGAATCTGAAACACACTTATTCAACTAGACTGATTTCCAGTGAGCTCCAGGGTCAGAGTGTCTTTGCCTCCATAGTATGTGATTACGCATGTATGATATAGCACAAGATTTTTATGTGGGTGTTGGGAATACAAATCATGTATTAATACCCATGCAGCCATTTTCTTGGACCATAATTACAATACCACATTAAGATTCTTAGGCATGCCAGGTAGTGGTGGCACATGCCTTTAATCCTAGCACTCAGGAGGCAGAGGCAGGCAGATCTCTTTGAGTTCATGGCCAGCCTGGGCTATAGAGTAAGTTCCAGGAAAGGTTCCAAAACTACACAGAGAAACCCTCTCTCAAAAAAAAAAGATTCATAGGCATAATTGAAAGAAATATTTTAAAATCTTATTCTCTTCCTTTACAAGCTATAGGATGGGAATTTTTCCTCAATAGTAGAACAATAAGAATTTTGGATTAATATAGTTCAAATGCAATTTAGGATACAAATTTAGGTAACTAAAAAGCATAAAATAAACCTTAATGAATATCAGTGAACTCTTACATGGGTTCAACATATAGCATCTCTGAATTATAGCATATTTTATACTACATTGATTTTGAAAAACGTATGTTACATGTATAATTTGCCTAACAAAAGTGTATAGAAAAATTATCAAAAATAGATTATCAATATTCATAGTTTTGATTGTGAGATGATGTAAATCCATAATGACTAAATAATATTCTGTCATACATTTAGAAAAAATAACAGACAGTTGATAAGTATTATTAAATAAAACTAAACCTTCTAAATTAAAAGAATCTGCAAAGAATTTAGTTATAATATCATGACATCAGGAAAAAGATAAAGAAACTCAATTCCATTAGTGCAATTTAAGTCATATAAATAAGTGTAGATTTGAACAAAAACTATGAACTTGAAAGGAAAACATGTCACCATACATTTTTCTTGAAAAATAGAATAAAAATAATTATTTTTCCATCTCTACCTGGAATTACAATCTTCCAAAGTCTAATTACATTAATACTTCTTGAATATTTTCAAAGAGACTGTGAAATCTTTTCCATAATAAGATTCTTAACTTGCAGTTAATTCATGGAGTCACCCCTCCTTTAAAGGGTGGTTATAATTTGATCCTCACTGTCCACACTGACCCCAGGCAATTATTGTCCACTGTGAGGTAGACATGTCTACAGATCCCTCATCGCTTTTAATGTTAACTGTAAGTAATAAGACATAAAAAAAAAGAAAATTCATAATAGCACTAAGACTTGTTTCTTAGTACATATCTCTAAGAAGAAAACATCCCCTGAGAAAGAAACCACTGTTTACTAAATGACCTGCTCAGGGCCATAAGGGCTCCTGGTCTCCAAGCTGTTTAGTGGCCTGTGTCAAAAAAAATTACTTGTTTCAGTCCAATTTCTCTCAATTCAATAACCCCTAAGCCTCTCAAAACAAAGTAAAGTTGAAATGATTTCCAATTGCTTTGGATGTGTTGAGCAGTTCCCCATGTTTCAGGGACATCAATGGAACAATGCTCTGACCCTAAAGCCTTTCTCCATTTCCCATTAATCAAGATTCCAATGAGCTGATTTCTTTTTTTTTTCAGTCTAGTCTAGAAGAGATTTATGAGAAGTGAGATTTTTCTGACTCATGAGTTTGAGCTAAATACTTTAGATATGTTTCCAGAGGAAAACAACACTTTAAATAACGTGTGCTTGATTACGATCTGATTCCAGAGACCAGCAATCAGAAATGGTGAGAGAGTTGAGTGCAGGGCTTTCTGATCTCAACTCTAATTCCTGTTGAATGGCTTTTCTTACAGGGGCTTATTTAGTCACACATTCTAATATAAGTTTATTGTGTCAGAAAGGTAAAAAAAAAATCACAGAATTACACGATGGCAGATTTCATTTACTCAGCCACCTGTCACTACCTGTCAACATTCTACCCATTCATCACCAGGCTTGTCACATTTGACATACGCTTCTGAAGGGCTGGGTGAAGGGGAGGCAGGAGAGGCTAGATAAATGTCTTCATGATCATCTTTAGCAATGTCACTAGCTCAGCACTCTCAGTCTTCCAGACTTTTGGGTGACAGCTT
>CABHPH010153913.1:0-48536 GCA_902168325.1 Peromyscus nudipes
TTTTTTTTTTTGGTTTTTCGAGACAGGGTTTCTCTGTGTAGCTTTGCTCCTCTCCTGAAACTCACTTGGTAGCCCAGGCTGGCCTCGAACTCACAGAGATCCGCCTGGCTCTGCCTCCCGAGTGCTGGGATTAAAGGCGTGCGCCACCACCGCCCGGCGGCTGGCATTAGCTTAACATGTTATAAATAATGAAGGTGAAATTCACAGAAGCCAAGTAGTGGGTCTAGCCTCATGCAGTGCAAAGTTTAAGACCAGCTTGACTTTGAAAGTCCTTACAAACTTGGGAAGGTAAATAACAGTGTCTAGGTTTTCTGCTAGGAGCGGTCGGAGATAGCGCAGGAGCGGCAGACTGGCAGTGATCAGGGGAACTGAGTTCTCAAGCTTGTTAGCTGTTAGAGAGCCTCAGCTACCAGCCATTCTGCCTCACGCACCAGTGGGGGAGGGTTGGGTGTCCAGCCCTACATTTCTCACAGCCAAGTTTAAAACAATTTAAACGAAGCAAAGTATTCAATTAGAGATGGTTGAGGAAACCAGGCACGTATCATCTGTGTCGGCAGCGAAGGAGAAGAAAATATTTAGCTTTTGCAAGCTGTGAGCACTTACACACCGCAGGATGGTGTTGCCTCTCGGAAGAGCGGAGGAATCCACTGAATACCTTAGAGAGATTCATTTCCCTAGGAAAAAAAAAATTAAACAAAGGAAGAACATCTGATTACATTTAAATATTTCCTTGCCAATGCTTGGGGGAATTCTAGCATTCCTCCCTCGCAGAGAAAAGCTTTTGTGCATGGGGAAAAAGGTGATTAGGGCACGGGGTGCCTGGGAGGAGGGAAGCGAGGGAGGGCTGCCGGGCGGAAGGGGTGTTTCCATAGAAGCACAGGTGCAACAGTTTGGAGTGAGTGATGGCCTTACAAATGACCCTGGCACAGAGCAGAGGAAACCCAAGGAGAAGATGAAGTGAATTACAGCTCCAGCGTGGATGCATTTGATTTTTGCTGTGGAGCCTAATGGATTGTGGGGCTGGCTGACCAGCTGGGGGAAGGTCAGAATATTGAAGAAATTGGGAGGGGCTAGTGATGAACAGTTTTTTGGATGGGGAACAATCTTTAGGTTGCGTTGGGATGGAGTGTTTGGAGTGTGAAAGGGCTCGGGTCATAATCTCCTTTATTTGTGAACACTAATTAGGTTTCATGCCAAGACACGGCCGATCTCCCGGGAGTTCACTTGAACACAAGGGCAGGCAAAATGGGATAAGCAGTAAAACGTTCACTTTATTTTCCAAGAGAAATTGACACTGTTAAAGAGAACTAACAGCTTTTCATTCTGACTTAAAATATGATTTGTTTCAAGAAAAATTAATATCTCATATCTTTTCTACATCTATTCCTACCGCTGTGGTATTTTCCTTATGCATATTTTATCACTCATACAAAATTTTCTAATATCCTCAATATGACTTCCAAATCAAATCAGTTGAGGAATGTGGTCAACTTACTACCCAGATATTTAATAAATGTTCTAAAAAACATGAATTTATCTTTAGGTAATTAAAAGTTTAGTTATTCAGTTGCTCAGTCTTTTACTTAGTTACTTATTCAGTTCTTTTCCCTTAAATTCTGTTCATGTATTGTCTGTGCTCTGTATATCTCTGCTTTCTGAATTACATATTGTAATATGTTTCCCAATGTCCTTTCAGATAACCAGGAAGGAAGCGACCTCATATATCTCGAGCTCTAGACAACGTGGTTCTAATTCAGAAAGTGCACAGTAAGTCTCAAAAACAGTAGACAAGCTACTGCAGAATATCAATATTACAATGGGAAGAAATATGAGTAGTTTCAAAATAATCATGAATGTTTGAATGAGACAGACTTGTTTTCAATCCAGATTTGCTAACTTCTTGTGGCCAGAGGACCCTGTGTGGTACCTATTCAGGGTTATGAGTTCTTTATCTGTGAAACAGAAATCCTCCAAAAGGATGGAAGAGTCTCAGTGAGAACTGAATGAAATGACTGCCCATGCTGGAGTTCTTCTTGGCTATTCTAGGCTTTCCTCCCTTTCCTCTGTTTTAACAGTACCTTGAGAGAAACTATGGGATTCTGCCAGGGTCTGTGGTCTGGAGTACAATCTAGCAGGGAATCTGCAGCATTTTCTTCTACTTGGCTCTTTTATGTCATACCTATCCCACGCACCTCCAGGGGGCGCACTGGAGCAGAAGTTGCTCTTCTCATTCACGCTGACCTCTTGGTGCTGTGATGTGGTAGCATCTGGTTGACCTTACCCATCAGAAGCCTGCTGCTCACCGCAAGCCTCAACGCTTTCGCCGTGACTTCCGTGTGGACACTGACTGTCACAGAAAGTCCTCTGTCGGCCCTGTCTATTTTGAGGTGCTAAAATACAAGTGAAAGCCACTTAAAAGGCAGCAAGCGCTGGGCAAACGCTCGTTATAGTCTGCACCTTGTTCCAACATCCCTGGAAACTTCGTTCTTCTTTTCCAAAAGCTTCAATTACCTCTGGTGCTTTGTGCCATTTAGTCTCACCACAGGCCTTTAAAGTAAAGGGTTAATTGCTTGGCTTAATAAACTTCTCCCTCTGACAGTCTATTAACTTCTCTGTCCTTTATAAGTTGTGGAAAGCGGCAGCAGCAGCAGCAGCAGCAGCTTTGGCGTTTTTTGGCATTTTTTTCCTGGGCAAACCAGCACCAAGGATCCCAAGGTAGGAGGGGCTTGTTTTCTTTTTAGTGCTCCGCTTTTTTATTTGTTTATTTTTCAATCAGCAACACACTTTGATAAGATTTTTGAGAAACGAAAACCAAAGCCAGTAAGGAAAACAGTGGGTTCAAGGATACTCTCCGAGCGAGCAATACACTCCCCAGGCTCTGCCACGGCCCCTGAACTACCAAGCAGTGTCTGAAGAAAACGATTCTCCAGCACTCCCTGCCCGTGCATCCAGACTCTTTGGAACTCCATCTCTATTGCTTACATGGGATGCTTCCTCGTTTTAGAATATGTGGCTTGGAGAATCCACGCTCTTGTTCTGCCCAGCATTACCTTTCATTCCTACAGTCTATGTAACTACCTAGGCTTCCCAGTCACTTTATTTCCCGTTAGAATCTTACAGGCTTTAGTTCGTCCCTGGTTTTGACCAGACTTCTCAGTTCTTTGAGACCCTGCATCATCTGCTTGCCTCGGGGCTTTATTTCTAACGCTCAGTGCAGGGGCTGGCCCTGAGCGGGTTGACAGTCATATGCTGAGCAGAATGCTAGAAGCCTGTCCTCACCAGGCGGAGGGCAGTATTGCATCTGTGCACCTTAGACTTTCAGGCTCACTTCTTGGTCCTCCCAGCACCTGTGATGGGCAGAGTGTTTGCTTGTCTGGATCTCAAGCAGGGTCACCCAGTGTTGACTTCATCAGCACGGCAGATCGATCCCGGTGAAGGGGAATCATGGCTCCCACCACACTGGGAACATACTGCAAATGTGAGCCTTCTCAAGTCTGCGAGTTTATCTAGGGCAGGATTTAGGCAAGGGGACTCAATAATTCAACCAAGCTCCTATTCTTTCAAAGAGGATCTTGTGCAGTGTGGGAGTCTGGGGCTGGAGAATGATGAATTGGGGCTGGGAGCTGAAGACAACACACAGAGAAGTCCTTGCCTCTCAGGAGGCATCAGAGGACAGAACCAGACGACCCATTCACATGGGGAAGCAGGGGACAGAGTTACTGATGAGCAACACAGAATGCACATTCACGTTCTTCAAGAACTAACATGTTTTGGTTAGTCAGAATAACAGTTTTTCATTACTTTAAGGACTATTATGTTACATTATGAAATTTCAGACTAAAGGAGGTGGAAGAAAAATTCGAGAATATTTAATGTGGTCTCTTTGTTTTTACTATTGATGAAACCAAGACTTTCCCAAAAGTCTTCATGGTTCTTATTCTTATTTTGCCTCCCACATTAATTTGGGAATTGTGTGGCATTATGGCAGGATTGATAATATGGCAAGGAATTCATACACAGGCTGAACGAACACACTGAACCAGACTGTCAGTCTACCTAAGGACTTGGGTGAACAGACAGAACTAATCTACCGATAATTGGCTAAACAGACAGAGCTAATCTACCTGACAAATGGTGAACAGCCATTTACTCTCTTAAGTAGCACACACCTTACACGATACTTTTCAGTGGGAATCCTTAAGTGCGGCTTTACAAATTGTACACACTGCTTTACTGAGAAAAGTACACCAGGCATTTGAAGAACAGAATCCACTCATGATTTTTGTGACAGTCAAGATGATTTGCTTTCTTAAATCAATTTCCCCAAGACTAATTAATTCTTCACATAATCAGCATTTGTTTATAGTGTTTGTTCTTTGAAACATTCCGCATTTGTAAGAAATACTCTGCTCTCCACATCTACTTCCCCAAATTTAGTGCTTCAGAAACCTTGCTCTCTGAAACAGTAACATATTCTTTCTTATAAACTGACAGCAGTCACTTCAAATTCCTCTAGCACGATTGTCCCTAACTAACCACGACACTTGGGGAAAGCTTGCATTTTCTTGATAGCTTTAGCCTGCCTTAGAGCCAGACAGAGTTTCCAGTCACCAGACCAGACAATACTGTGTGACACTCTGGTCCTCTTTGTGGTATAATTCATTCAAACTCGGGCCAGCATTAGTTCTTATGCTTTCCGGTTGTGTCCTAGGGATTAGGGATGTAAATTGATGCTAGCTGCATGACTGACATCTAGTGGGTAAATGCCAGTGGTGCTGTTTAGACCCGTTCCTCCTCCCAGCTAATCCCTTCCTGTCTGTTCAATAGGCTTTCTTCCATGCAGGATTCTTTATTTATACGTGGAAAATTGCAGGGAAAGAAATTATCATCTAAAGCACAAAGCTATACCACTATAAAGAAAACTGGTAGGGATGGAATCTTCTATAAATGAGGAACATTCACTTTGTAGAGACTTGGAAGAATGTACAATATCTTGGAATAGCGGGGGAAAAAAAAACCCCAACCCTCTGATTATAGATTTACTGGAAAGCATAGATAGATCATAATGCCCAAGGAGAATTTCAACACTTATTATTTTTGGATTGTGTTTTTCATTTATTCACTTTGCTTTAGCTCGATGCTTTACAGACATGCTATACAAGGTTAGATCTACTGTTCTGATACGAAATATCACTTGTGATTGTTGTAAGCATGTTGAAATTGTACTGTTATTAGGCTCAAATATGGATGAAAATTGGAATAGATTTTAAATTATTTGTGGGTTTTTTTTTTGCCTACTGGAAACTTTATTGATTATTATTAAAGGTACAAAAAAGAATTGATCAAGCCAGGAAGAATTTTTTTTTAAAAGATTGATTTACTTTATTTAACTAGGGATACATCATGAGACTGTGTCTTCAAACAGGACTTAATTTTCAAATTTTATACGTGTGTGTGTGTGTGTGTGTGTGTATGTATGTGTGTGTGTGTGTGTGTATACATGTGCACACACAGGTGCCAACAGAAAAATTTAGGAACAAAATATTTTAGAAGCAAGAACTTCCGTAGGCATTAGAATCTGGATGGTTTTAGAAATGTAATGTTAAAATTGTGTATATATATATATATATTACATATATATAATTAAAATCTAATTTTTAAGGTTTGACAATGTGGTATAGTAGTTTTTTTTTCAGATTTCCATTCTTTTCAAAGTTAAATTTGAAAGAAAATATATGGTTTATTTTTATTTTATGTGTATGGTGTGAATATTTTGTCTGCATGTGTGTCTGTCTACTATGTGCATGCAGTGCCTGTGGCGACCAGAAGAGGGCGTCGGGCCCTTTACAACTGGAGTTACAGATGTGAGCCACCATGTGGGTGCTGAGAATTGAATCTAGGTTCCCTGGAATAACAGCCAGTGCTCTTAACTACTAAACCATTTCTCTAGCCCCTGTCAAAATTAAGTTTTTAAAGGAGAGATTTGTCAAGTTTTATTTTACATGTATGAGCTTGTGCTTGCTTGTATGTAAATAAACTCTGAGAATGCCTGGTTTTGAGGTGGTCAGAAGAGGGTGTTGGATCCCTGGAACTGGAGTTACAGTTGGTTATGAGCTGCCATGTGGGTGCTGGGAATGAATCTGGGTCCCTTGTAAAAGAAGTAAGTGCTCTTAACCACTGAGCCACCTCTCCAACCTGTCAAAATTAAGTCTTAGTTGCTAGTACATAGAAGGCATTGACATTCAATTTTGTAGTTTTTTTTTAATACATGTTTTCTGGTAGAAGTTTTCTTCAAATGAAAGCTGCTTTCCTCCCTATCCCATTCCCTCTTTAAGAAAATGCAGGCAAAACCAGAGCTTCACCTTGCAGAACATCTGGCTGCAGAGCTCAGCACAGCTGTGTAAGTTGTATTACAGAATCTCATTGAAGGGAAACCATGTTGTGGAGGATTTGTCCTCTAAACGTCACCCTATCACATGAGCCTCACTCCTGTCTCTTTATTTCACCGTGTCCTCTGAGGATGGCTTAGAGGGAGTGTGGCCACGGCTGCGGAGGTCGTCAGGTCAAAGTCAAAAGAATTTCACAGGTCATTTCTTACCGGTGGGGAGAGGAAAGGCTCTAGGTGCGCTATGTCTTTGGCACATGAGCACTGGTAATATGCAAAGGTTCCTTGGTAATGAAGTAACGAAGCCAATTATTACTGTTAGATGTAAATTATGCCTGACACTTCTTTTTTCTTTTTTAAAGAGGTATAATTGGCATATAGTTGAAATGCAGCGTTATATTTAACAAAGGAGTTGAACATCACAACCTCTATAATGTATATACAGGATGTCATCTCCTAATGTACTTACTCGAATCCATCCACATTCCCATCTTTCACTCTCCTCTTATTGATTTTGTTGGATCTAGAATTTAATATTAACAGGATCTCACAGTATATACTCCTTACATGCAATTCCTCAGTGGACTTCTCAGTATGCATCCATGTTGTCATGTGATTTGTGTCACATATGTCTACCTGTTTACTCTTGGGTGACATTGGATTGTGTGGCTACGCCCAGTTTGTTTTTTTCCTCAGCAAATATGCTGTCCCTGCAATATCAAGGTCACTGACATGGGTTGTTCTTTTATTCAATACTGCAAGCATGTCAAATAGTTTCAGACTATTACAACCATGTCAACACATACCTGTCAGACTTAGATCTATTTGCATCCGTATCCCCACCCCAACTTTGTGAACATACAGTATACAGAAGTTTCTTGGAGTTAGTTTTGTTTATGTGATTATAGAAGTCATTTGAAATACAGTTCAGTTGCACCATTGAGTTGGATTTTGCTTTATAAGCTGATTTCAAAACATTTTTCTTATTAAGTGAATTAATTTTTCATTTGATATTGCAACTGATATATTAGGCTTCCATTTTTGTTGTGATATAATTACCATTTATATTATGTTCAGTCTAGTGTTACTGCCTTTAATACACCTTCCTACCTTTACTGAAACTTCCCCAGGTAATTGGGACTTTGTGCTCTAGTGCCAGTGGTTAATCTTGGACTCCCGTTTTGTTATTATGTGACCTGTCATCTTTAAGTGTTATTTTCTGACTCATCTAGAACTACGTAAGTCAGAAAACTAAGAGTTCTTAGCTCCGTCCTGTTTAATGAGAACAAGCCCCGCCCACACACTTTACTACACTGTGTCCGGAGGCTCATCCTTACACACTTAGCTCTACAGAGATAAATATTCCAGTTGTGGACATCCGTCCTTCTGTCACAGATACCCCAGACACATTCGATTTAATGCCATTATCCTTTCAGATATCTCCCAGGAGAGGAATGTGTGTTCAGTCTTGCGGGAATTCCATTTTTTAGGGTGTCCTGACACTATTGATACCGGAGCCACACTTTGACCGATATAAACTCTTCAGCTTGCGATGTCCCTAAGATTCTAAAAGCATTAGTTTTTAGTTGCTTTGTGGCTTTTGAAAATCTGATTGCTTTTACAGTCATTAAATAGATTCTCTTTTTGTATGAGGACCTGAGGATTTTTATTTCATCTTTAAAATTTGAAGTTTTTTACTGAAGTATGTCCTGGAGTCCATTGTTCTGAGACGTTTCCCAGGTACCCAGTGCATCTTCCCATATGTAAATTCAGTTTCTTTTATTTCTGTAATGTTTTCTTTGATTATCATTTTTAATATTCTGTTTCCTCTATTTCCCTTTTATTTCCTTTATGTCTTTATGTCTCTTTCCCCTTCTTGGTTTTTTTTTTTTTTTTTTTTTCAAGACAGGGTTTCTCTGGGTAGCTTTGGAGCCTGACCTGGAACTCACTCTGTAGCCCAGACTGGCCTCGAACTCACAGAGATCCACCTGCCTCTGCCTCCCGATTGCTGGGATTAAAGGTGTGCGCCACCACCGCCTGACTCTTTCCCCTTCTTTACGGGCTACAGTCATTTATTGCTTTGATATTCTTCACTTGTTTCATGTCAACCATTTTTTCTTTGAATGTTTTTACAGCTCCATTTATTTATTTACTTTTTAATTATTTCTTTTATCTTCTGATATTATAATATAATTACATGATTTCCCCCTACCCTTTCCTCCCTTCAAACTCTATACCCCTCCTTGCTCTCTTTCAAATTTATGGCCTCCTTTTTTCATTAATTGATATTATATTTATATGTGTATATGTCTTCTTAAATATAACCTGCTCAGTCTCTATAATGCCACTTAAATGTACATGTTCAGGACTGCCCATTTGGTGTTGGTTAACCAAGTGGTGTGCTCTTCCTTGGGGAAGACTATTTCTCTGGCTCTCAGTGTTCCTTAGCTGACTGTAATCCTTGGTGTAGGGTTGAGGCTTGGTGGTTTTTCTCCTGTTCGGTTTGGCATGTTCATTGTTGTTGTTGAGCTCACGTGTGGGCAGTCGTGTTGGTGAGACTTAATGGGTGTAGCTTCTGAAGTTACTGAGAGACACATCCTCACAGGAAACTCCCTTCAGACTTGAGTCAGTGTTTGGCTTGAGAGATATAGAGAGGAAAGAGAGGTCAGCAGATCAAGGAGGGATGGGAAAAAGTAAGAAGCAAATGATACAGTGATTGTCATGGTAGCCAAGAAGGAGATATTGGTATGCCCCATCCCATCCATTTGAGAATCCTTCGTCAGTTTGGAAGGCAGAATACTGGGTGCAAAAAGAGCACCACTGAGACTTTAGGAACCCAAGTCCCCAGGTGGCTTTGGTTGGATTAGGAGTAAGACCAATGCGTATTTGAATCGCTGTCATTCTGACAGTTTAATCTTGGGCAACACCTCCATGTTTTCTAATTCATGACTGTCTCTGATACAAACTAAAAATAAGTCCCTACAATTTTGTTGTAAGTATAGAAGTTAGTAAAATGTAGGTTTCTAGATAAGGTGAATAATCACTGAGAGAATGTACATTTTGGCAGAGGCGATAGATGGGTGACCTTTTAAAAGTTGAAAGAAGTGTATTAGTTATTTTTTAAATTTTATTATCCATCCATTAGTTGATGAACACTCATCTATTGCTGGTGGGAATAAAAACTTGTACAGCCACTAGTGTTGTGATTCTACAGGGCTGCAAAGAGATTTACCTCAAGATTTAGCTATACACCTCTTGAGCATGTACTCAAAGGAGTCCACATCCTACTACAGAGATACTTGCTGTTCCATGTTCATTTCTACTTTATTCATGTTAACCAGACATCAGAAAAGCCTAGACGTCCATCACTTGATGAATGGGTAATGAAAATGTACATTTTCACAATGGAACATTATTCACATGTTGAAAAGACAAAATTTGTAATTCACAGGTAAATAGATGGAGCTAGATAAAAATCATTCTGAGTGAAGTAACTCAGACCTCAAAAGACAAATATTATGTGTTTTATCTTATATATGGATGTTAGCTTTTAAGCATTTGATAAGCATACTACAGTCTGTATAACCACAGAAGTTATCTATCAAGTAAGGGGCTGGGAAGGAGGGGAGAATCTCTAAAGGAAGGGGAAATAGAATATATACTTATGAAGAGATGGGGGGGACTTGAGCAGGAGGATTATATGGATGGGGATGGAAGAGGGGAGTAAGGGGGAACACAGGTCGGGACAGCTAGCACTAAAGGACATTTGAGGGGACGTGTGTGTGTGTGTGTGTGTGTGTGTGTGTGTGTGTGTGTGTGAAAGAAATCTAAAAGTCACCAGATAACAGGGGAGACAAAGCCTCAGTGAGTCATTTTTCACTGCCAAGTAACTCTAGTGCCAGGGATGGGTTACATGTAGTTGAATCACTGGCCAAAGGACCCCATAGAACCCCTCCCCCTAAACAACTCAGGATATTGTTAAGGCTGTTGGTTGCTCTCTACCAACTGATGGAAAGGCCCTATTGCTAAAGACAAACACTTACATATCTCCTTGAACATAGACAAGTTGAGCTGGTGTTTAACTAGGATTTTCACCCCTACTGACTAGTGTTCACAAGATTGGTAGGTACCCTGCATGATACTGGAGGAGAAAGGCAACCACCAACCCAACTACAAATCCTGTGATCTACAATGCAGGCTTGCCTGCATGATTTGCCAGTGTAATAGTGGCATAAATGCTTTGTGGGTAACCAACTGCTATCTGATTGGATCTAAGACCCACTCCATGAGATGGAACCCATGCCTGACACTGCCATTGTTCTGCCAAAAAAAACCCCCATAGCAATAAAGGATCACCCCAACAATATTCTGCTATACCCATAGATCGATGCCTCGCTCATCCATCATCAGAGAAGCTTCCTCCTGCAGTAGATGGGAATTGACACAGAGACCCAGAGCAGGACAAACATGCAGAGAGTGAGAGATTTTAAAACACTCAGTCCTAAATGGGATGTCTACATCAAACCTCTCCCCTCAGGGCTCAGGGAGCTGTGTGGAAGAGGAGGCATAAAGATTGTAAGAGCCAGAGAGGATGGATAACACCGAAGAAACAGTGTCTTCCAGATACAACAGAACTGATGGACATATGAACTCACAGAGACTGTGGCAACTCATAAGGCCTGCATGGGTTCAAGCCAGATGAGGTCCCAGCACTGGAAGAGGGAGGTGGACACTGGCTCCCAATTGACATTCACTTGCAAGAGAAAAATTTGTTTTCTCCAATGGGATTGTCACTGGATGTGTTAAGGGCAGTTCCCATGCCCAGCAGTAGATGGCAACACAAAATGAACTCAGTGGTATTTTTTCAGACTTGTCTCATAGTGCTTTGTTTCAGATTTTTTTTTTTGCCTTACTCGTCTTTTGCTTGTCTATCTTGGTTCTGATTGTGATGGTTTGAATAGGAATGTGTGTGTGTGTGTATATACATATATATGTATATATGTATGTATGTATATATATATATATATATATATATATATAGAGAGAGAGAGAGAGAGAGAGAGAGAAAGCATGGAGTTGGGGAGATGGGGAGGTGGGAAGGAGTTGGGGGAGGGGAAACCATGATCAGAATATATTGTATGAACATATTCTTTTTCATTAAAAATAGATGTATTTTTTCTACTTAGCCTGCCTTTACTAAATAGCTTCCATTACATTGCTTCTCTGTTTCCAATAGTTTATGTTTGTTTCATGCATTCCTCACTAGTTGCCATTCATTGATAGAATTCTATTGTCTTTGTCAGAGTTAACTTGTCACGTTTGTTTGGATAGGAGCCATGAGTTTGGCATGTCCCCAACAATCACAGATGGTCCCTCTATGTGGCACTGTGATAGCTACTAAGGATATAGAATGAATTCAGCCAAATTCTTTTCCTTCTAGGTCATTGTATTCAGATTGAAGAAACAGACTCAGCCAACTATTTTTAATACAACATGGAGACTGCAACATCAAACACACGCTAGTGGACAGTTTGAGACCAGAACTTAGAGCTTTGTGGGAACTCAAAAGTCTTATCAGAGAAAGTGACTTAAGTTGCAGTACCCAGAGGCTTATGTGAGTGTTGCCCAGGTTAAGTGAGTGTGTCAGCCGTGAACCAAGAACCCATACTTGCTAAACAAGGGGAGTTAGTCTTTAGAAAGTCTTTAACACACTACTCCAAGAATCTGTTTCCAGCGTCTGGAATGCTTAGGAACATTAGAGCTCACATAGATAGAGGAGAAGAGTGTAAATGGTGTGAAGCACCCCAGGATGAAACAAACCTGGTAGGAAAGAAACCTGAGGTCATACCGTTTCTTGATTTGGCGAGGGCAGAAACTCGCACAGTCATTCATTTGGGACTGCGGTGGGAGCCCACTCATAAATACCTTTGAGTCTCACAATTACCTGTGCGAGAACAACAGCAACAATAGCGGGTGATATCCTTCCCTTCATGAGGATAAATAAAGTAAGGGTCAGTAAGGACATGTCACTTGTGCAAGTTTGCTCACGTGACAAGTTTCAGATCGGGGGGTTTATGCCCCGATTCTCTGACCCCATAGTCCAAGCACTTCTCCTTATGTAATACTTTCTTATGTCAGGTTTAGGAGGCTTCACCAGGCAGGGGAACACGGGACTGACTACAGAAAAGTGCAGAATTCTACGTATGTGAAATTTGGGGGTGCCGTTGTCTAACATGTTTCTGAAGACTGAGTTCTGTGGTGAATAAGGACTCCTTCCTTGTCCCCATAGGAAATAAGTGACTGCGAACCCATCTTAGGTGCCATTCCTTAAAAAGATCTTGGTGTAGACTCCATGCTCATGCCCACCAGCATTAAAAAAGCAGCTATATGTTAGGAGGATGTTAAGAGTGGGTAAGGACAACCGTCCTTTCGAACTTGACTTTGAATCCCGACTCACCAATGGCCTTTGGTAAGTTCCTTGAACTTGTAGTGCCCGAGGATGTTTGTCCTACTAAGTGATGATAATTAATATCCCTTTCTTGCAGGATTACATGAAGACTCCAGGAGTCAAGCCATGGGAAGGGTTTAGAACCAGGCCCAACAGGACTGTGGAGAGAGAGCTCAGTCAGTAAAGTGCCTGCCACCCAGGCAAGTGGACCTGAGTTCAGATCCCTAGCACAGCATGAAAAAGACAGCTGGGTGCACAGAGCCAGGCAAACCCTGGCCAGCAAGCCTTGCCAGTTGTTAATCTCCAGGTGTTGTGAGGGTCCTTCTCTCACAAAATAAGTTGAAGGATGATAGGGAAAGGTACTCACAGTGTTGACCTGTGACCTCCATATTACATGCACACACACGTACACCTGCACAAACACATGCACATACAAAAACATTCATATACAAATATCTCTCTTTCTCTGTCTCACCAGTGCAGGACAAATAATTACAACAGCATCAGTAATTTGTTGTTTTCTTGTCCTAGATCCATGGAAGAAAAGCAGCCAGTCTGTCATACGCCAATGCTCTCATCTCACCATTAATTGGTGTTGCTGGGTACTTTGTACATGTGTGCACACGTGTGTGCAGGGACTCACATTAGCAGAGGCCAGAGGAGGATGTCCGTTGTCTTCTTCTATGACTCTTTGCTTTAGTTGCTTGAGACAAGGTCTCTTATTGAAACGGAAGCTCACTGTATCAGCTAGGCTCACTGGCTAACTCACTGGCTAGACTTTTGGAAGCTGCCTGCTCCCCCCTCCACCACCTTCCAATGCTGGGGTTCTGCTGACCGTGCCTTGCTTTTTAGTGTGGTGCTGGGGGATTGAACTCAGGTCTTCATGCTTTCACAGCAAATGTCCTCCCTCACCAAGTCACCTCCGCAGCGCCTTGCTTCTTGTTGTTTGTAACCTGCAATTGTGAGCCAAATAAACCCTTCCTACTCCTTGGGGCTGTTTCTGTCAGGGTATTTTTATCATGGCAATAGGAAATGAAACTGGGGAAAACATATGGGATGCCTTTTAAAAATTATTACTTTTATTTTTGAAATTATAGTATAACTGCATTATTTTTCTCTCCCCTTTCCTCCCTCCAAACCCTCACACATATCCTTCCTTGTTCTTTTTCAAATCCAAGGGTTCTTTTAATTTTTTTAACTTATTGTGGTTGCATGTATATATGTATATGCATGTACATATGTATTCCTAAATATAACATGCTCAGTTTGCATGATGTTACCCATACATATGTTTTCAGAACTGACCAGTTGGTATTGAATAATCTTTTAATGAAGATACTATGACAACCTCACAGGACATTTGAATAATACTTTTCTAGGTAAGTCCCAAATTAATATTTTTTTCCATAGGAAATCTTTAGAAATTATGTCTAAGGTACATTTATTATTTTTAGTGGTTATAGTGGACTTGTACTGCACAAGTCCTAAGGCACATAATAGAAGATATTCTTAGCAGAAGCATTCTGTGAAAGTGTCCAGCAGGGTATAGCTTTTGGGATGAATATTATGTCAGGATAGCACTGAGTTTAATTATACACTTAAAAAAATAAACCTTATTGTAAAAAGCTTATAAGAAAATAAGAATGCCGTACACCAAAATTAACCAGATCCAAAGTCTATACAACTCAGTGAACTTCTCTACAGTTAGAATAGTCATTCTGAGCAGAAACTACGGAGCTTCACATTAAATTTACACCTTTAATATCAAATACATCTTATGCACTTATCCACCAATAAAACCAAATGTTCCTGACATACTCAGAACTAGAAGAACAATTAGCTTTGTATCCTCTTTCTCTCCTAATTCATGTCTACTATCTGCAGTCGGTCCTTCCTGCCCCCACTTACCTTAGTCTTTCTTGTTTTCTTTCCTCCATACTATACTGTACCCATGTGCCTATTACTTTACATATATGCATATATTTTTTGGCTAGATTCCACATATGAGAGAGAACACGTGGTTTATTTCCTTCTAAGATTGTGTGACCTTGCTTATATTAGACATTCTGAGTCCATCCATTTGCCTATAAATGTTGACTTCATTTTTCTTTTGAGATGAGTGGTATTCGCATATACATATGTAACTTTTGCTGTCCATTCATCTGTTGTGGGACAGCTAAGCTGATTCCAGTTCTTTACTATAGTGACTAAAGCAGTGATGAGTGGGGGAGTAATCACATCTGTGGTAGGGGGTAGAGTTCTCTGGTATCTGCCCAGGAGTGCAATAGCTGGTCACAGGCAGTTACATTTTCCAAGTTTTGAGGAACCTCTAAATTTATTTCCACAATGGTTGCATTAATTTGCACCCCCACCAACAGTGAATAAGGGTTCATTTCTCTTGCATCCCCTCTAACGGGTTGTTGTTAGATTTGTTGAGCTATTCTGACTGGGCTGAGGTGGTACCTCAAAGTAGTTTTCATTTGCATTTCCCTGATGACTAAGGACATTGAGTATTTGAAAAAAATGATATTGGCCATTTATACTTATTTTACTTTTGGTTTTTCAAGACAGGTTTTTTTTTTAATTCATTTTTATTTATTTATTTATTTATTTATTTATTTATTTATTTATTTATTTATTTATTTATTTATTTTTCTATTATCAGCTTGATACAGTATAAATTCTTATCCTAATAGTGAAATGTTTCATTGAGGCTTGCCCAGTAATTGAGTAAAACCAAAACTTATTATGAGCCAAGACAGGGTTTCTCTGTGTAGCGCTGGCTGCCCTGGAACTTCCTCTAGAGACCAGGGTGACCTTGAACTCAGAGATCTCACGGCCTCTTCAGTGTGGGGATTAAAGGCGTGCACCACCACCACCACCACCACCACCACCTGGCTCCTTTTCTTCCTTCCTTCCTTCCTTCCTTCCTTCCTTCCTCTCTCTCTGTCTCTCTCTCTCTCTCTCTCTCTCTCTTTTCTTTTCTTTTCTTTTCTTTTCTTTTCTTTTTACCTGTCTATTCAGTTTATTTGCCCATTTGGTGATTGACAGTTTTTCCTTGGTATTTAATTTCTGTAATTCTCTGTAAATTCTGTATATTAGCCCTTTTTCTGAAATATAGCTTCTAAAGGTCTTTTCTCCCTCCCTCCCTCCCTCCCTCCCTCCTTCCCTTCTTTTCTTTCATTGAGAGAAAAGGTCTTACTCTATAACCCAAGCTGGCTTAGAACTCACAAGGGAGTCTCCTATCTCCCTAGGGCTGCGATTGCAGGAATGAGGCATCATACCCGTGTTTAATGATATACTTTTTCTTCTTGGACTATAAGATAATTGAGTCCTTGAAGAGGTGGGATGAAGTCTCACCCCTAGCTGAGGAGATATGGGCAAGTGCCAGCTGCTGGGAGAGAGTTGGGTTCCATTAGGGGTGTGTCCTTTGGTAGATTGACTATGCTCTAGTGGATGGCCACACATCCAAGAGTATATGTGAGCGGGTCTATCTGGACTTGATGTGTTTTAAAAACAAAGGACACAAAGTTGAACACATAGGGAAGGGATGGTGGTGAATATGATCAAAATACATCGTACACAATTTTCCAAGAACTAATGAGAATAAACGTATTCTTTGAAATGGAACTTCCTTTCCAAATGTTCTGTCCCTGTAATTTGAAGCCAACAGCAAATCTCTTCAGAGCACTGTCAGTGGGTCGCAGTGCAGCCGTCTCGCCACAGGAACAAGAGGTGTTTATACACTTTTCAAAGATACAGCTGATTTAACCGGGCGCCCTGAGACCTGCGTGGGAATTGTTAATTTCATATCGCCACGACAGCCATCTCGTGACTGCTTGCAGAGTTTATAGGAGTTCAGCTACAAACGTGATTATACCAGCCATTTCTCAGTCCTGACGCGAGTTTCAAATTAAAAACTGACAGCCCTCACCTGCTCTTGGGTTCACCCACAGGTCACTTTCTTGTCACTTCAGCTCTCCCCCTATTAAAATGACATCTGTGTTCATAAAGACACCGAGAGGGGTTGTGGAAGCTTAGAATCGTTGGGGAATGAGAATGAGGTGTCATCTATTCAGATAACGTAGTGTTCAACTTTGGCCTTTAAGGCCAACAGCAGGAGGCCAGCAATCCTGACGTGATCTCCAGATACAAGAACAGAGGTCCAGAGAGGTCAGTGCGTGATCATATGTGATGCAAACCACACACTAGGTGTGTCTTGTGAAGAATAGGTCTGTCCCACTGAGAGGATAGAACAAAGGGAATGATGTAATGATTTTGAAAGTATCCTTTCTAAACCTTTAAAAGTTTCTCGATATTTTATTAATTTTACCTAACAGGTGGGTTTTTTTTCCTCTTAAGACATATAAGAACAATTTAGGACAATACCCATTTAAGCAAAGTGAAAAAATGTTTGAAATTCTTCTGTAAAGGACTTAGCAAGACTATTTGGCCTGTATGACTATGATGCCCGCACAAAGCATAACAACATATCATCATCACCTTGCCAAGAAACATGAAGTAGCCTGTAGATATTATTTCAGTGAAGACCATAAGTGCAAGAATTAAGGAAAAAAAGATTTCTTCTGAGAGAAAAACGAATCAGTAAATCATTTGAACCAACAACTTAATAATTCAGCATCTTAAGATAGTTAGAACAGCACAATGCAAAGTATTAGTAAGCCTGTGTTGTAGATCATGAGTATGGTTATTGTAGTTGAAAAAGTCGTCATCATCCCCCCCCCCTTCCTGCCTTTGGTGCTGGGGAGTCAAACCCAGGACACTGTGCCAGTTCAGCAAGTATGTTAGCACTGAGCCACACCCACAATTCCTAAAAGCTACAGTTTTGAAAAACTGTTATTACTGATAAGGAAAGCAGATTATTCTTCTTAGTCTTTGATTTTTGAAAACAAAGTTGTTTGCTGAAGACATTTAATTTGTAACTTAAAGTTGTTCTATTTAAGGCTTATTTAATTTTTTTGAGATTTTGTTTATTTTTAGCTCATGTGTATAGGTGTTGTGACTGCATGTACGTCTGTGCACACTTGTGTGCGGTGTCCACCGAGGCCAGAAGAGGGTGTCGGATCCTCTGAAACTTGAATTATAGGTTGCTATTAGCATCTCTGTGGGTACTGGGAACAGAAGTTGTATCCTCTGGAAGAGAAGTCAGTGCTCTTAAACCTGGCCTCAGGGTGCCGGCATGGTGGTCTGTGTCAGGGAGATCCTTGTCAATATATTTTATGGTCTGAATGACCTACTTAATCAGTTTGTCTTAATTTCCTTATTTGGAAAATAGGGACTGTAAAATTACCTACATCACTGAGCAGTATTGAGTTAATATTGTGCAAAGCACTTAGCATGTTGTTGTGTTATCTTAAGTGGTAGTCAAGTGTTTGCTGATTATAAAATGAGAATAATTGCATTAGTTATATTTTGAGATGTTGATATAAAAATTAAACAACCTTTAAACTTACATATACTTACTTCATAATATTATTATTGCTATATTATTATTATTATTATTATTATTATTATTATAACTACAACAACCTTATGGTACAATAGTTGAACATCTGTCTCCTGATTATTATTACATGTGAACAATAATGTTGGATTAGTTGCTAGGGATAGGATATTTCTGTGCTTAGGGAGATAATCTTTGGCAGGTACAATGTGGTTATTCATGAGCTTCTCTTGCTCAAGACAGACAGAGTCCTAGGCTTCCGGCAGGTCACAGGTCTGGGAGGTTATGATAATCAGGAGCTTACGCAAAGACGTTAGGGGATGGTGTCTGAGATGAGTCTTAGAGAGGAGATTTTGAGAAACACGGTGAAGACCATTTCATTTGAGGAGATCCATACACCGAAGTCTTAGGTATGCTGTGAACTAGATAATAGAAAATTATTTGTCTGAGGTTAAAGATTGTCTTGATTTTATTTAAAATTATTGAGGAACTCAGGTTGTGTATACATAAAGGTTTCTATAGTTTGTATAAGATGAGTTACTCAAAGGTCAGGACAGGAACGCAAACTGCCTACATCATCCCAGACTAGTCATTGTTGACCTAACAGTGAAAGTCACCATTTGTCATCTGCTTATTAAATAAGAATAAGTGTGCTAACAACTTTATATTCATTTTTAATTTAATATATGATACCCCTATAGAGACAGAGATTATTTTTGTCTCTATTTTATGTTACTGTTGAGGCTTAAGAGGTTAAGTTACTTATGATTACAAAAAGTAGGAAGCAATAGAAATATTTTTTGTTCAAAAATAATATTTTTATTAACTCTTAGAGAATTTCATACAATTATTTTGATCATATTCACTCCTGCTCCTCCTCCTGATTGAATTTGCATTTAAATGTGCGTTTGCTCTGCTTGGTTGGTGTTTTAATATCTAAAGCTATGAAAATACACTAAGCAAGTGACTGCAGATGGGCGTGGTGTTTGAAACCAGAAGAGTGAGGTTTACTCTTGTTGTGACCCTTTACTATATTAATGTAGGTGAGTCACTGAATCTTCCAATACTTCAAGTAATAGGAATAATCTGTCCCATGTCTCACAGGGTAAAAGTGGAAATGGAATGAAATCAAATGAGGTCGCAGAACTAAGATTCCTGGAACGTAGCCTATGATTGGTATTTCTTGAAGGTCGAGAAATGCTTGTAGGATGAGTGTTCACTTTAGAAAACATTTTCAGAGCCCCCACTAAGGTCAAGCGTATTCTTAGTGCTTCATCTGACCCTACGCTTCCAGTGAACTCATCAGCGGAATAAACTCACACTGTCTTTCACTCAGATGCTATTGCTAAAGACACATATAAACTGCTAACTGGAAGGGCGTTGAACTGCAAATCTCAAACAAAGGTGGTATCTTTGCTCTTTTAGGAGATTTGAATATGCTGTGATATGTGGTATGTACATACTTGTTGATCTTTCCAGAAAAATCAGCCAAGTCGTAAATTGTTTCAAAGAAGTCTAACAACAAATGTGTAGGAAGGGAAGTTTTGTGTGTTCATGTGATGTATGCGTAGATGATTTGGGGTGCTGGGAAGATGGTTTAGTGGGTAAATTATTGCATATGCATAAGGACCCAACACATACATAAAGGCCAGGTGTAGCCCCACAGACCTGTAACCTCACCACTACAGAGAAGATAGAGACAGGTGAATACTAGGAACTTGCTTCTTGGCCAGGCAGACTAGCCAAAACAGCAAGCCCCAGGCATAGTGAGAGATTCTGCCTCAAAACATAAGATAGAGAGCAATAGAAGAAGACATCCTGATATCAGCTTCTTACCTCTGCATGTACCTGCTTGGGTGAGTGCATCTGTATACACAAGCACATACACAAACATGCGTACACAAATATCACACACATACACACAGACTACACCACACAGACACTATACTACACACACACACTATACTACATACACACACACATTTGGCTAGGATGAGATACCAATATTTACTACTCTACCTATGGCCTGTAGGCTGAATCCAGTCCACCAGTATGTATTTTTTTGTTGCTGTGAAATAAGAATGGCTTTAACATTTTTAAATAATTGAAAAATTATTTTGCTGCATGTGAAACTTACAGCCGGGCAGTGGTGGTGCACGCCTTTAATCCCAGTACTCAGGAGGCAGAGGCAGGCGGATCTCTGTGAGTTCGAGGCCAGCCTGGGCTACCAAGTGAGTTCCAGGAAAGGCGCAAAGCTACACAGAGAAACCCTGTCTCGAAAAACAAAACAAAAAAAAAAAAGAAGAAAATTACATAAGATTAAAATTCTGCTGTCTGTAGTAAGATTTTACTGTACACAGTCATGTTCATTTGTTTGTATGTTGTCAATGGCAAAATGGAGAGCATGTGAAGGCCACAATGCCTGAAATATTCGCCACCTGGCTCTTTGTAGAAAACTGTGCCTGACCCCTGTTAAGTCACAGAAAAGCAGCTTAATTTCGCTATAGGGAAGTGGACCTATGAAAATCGATTCCCATTTTTAAGAAAATCTAGCGTCTGAAAATATTTGATGCTTTAAACTCGTTTTTGCTGCAAATTGCCTTTGTGCCTGGCTCAAATACAGCTAATTTTGTGAACGTTTCTTCGCTCTGCCAAGGGAACAGCCTTTCTCTCTTATGCCCAAACCCAATGCATTTATATACCCTCTGTGTCGTGCCCTGGGCTCCTGCTTGCTAGAGATTATTTGGTTTACTAGCTGGATCCTTAGCTCTCGGGGAGCAGGTTTAGATGTCTCTGGCCTCATTCTCTCCTCTGTCTGCAGTGTTTTCTCTGCAAGGTCACTCAGCATTTGCTGAATGAACACCAATGATTTGGTTATGCAGTTTGAAGATGCTTGAATCTTAGGAGGTTACCAACAAAGCTCACCTTCTATATGGTCACCAATGAGGAGATTTGGGCAACTTCCTTTACCCAAAAGTCTGGCCAAGGAGCTGACTTGGCTGGTAAAGTGCATGCCCCCTGAAGACCTGAGTTTGAGCTCCAGAGCCCACATCAAACTGGAAGGAGAGAACAGACTAAATGGTCTTTAATTAACTAATTTGGTTGTTTACTCATCTATTTATTTGTTTGTTGAAACAGGGTCTCACTATGCAGCCCTTGGCTGGCCCGGAAGTTGCTATGTAGACCAGGCTGGCCTCAAACTCAAAGGGATCCACCTGCCTCTACCTCCCGAGTACTGACATTAAAGGTATGTGTCATTATGGCCAGCCTTTTTCTTTCCCTTTCTACATGGATCTTCTCTTGGAGTGTGCATGGCTGCTTCTGATAATTAAGAAAAGGTGATAAATTCTGACTCCCGTTATTTTCTCCTCTTACAAAATGAATTAATTGAGCACTTTATATTCTAATGGTTTTTCTTCTGATCTATTTTTCAGTTTTATAGGGAAAATACATTTTCAGTCTGAAAAAACTTTTTAAATAAGAAAAAAATGAAATCTGGACATGTTTTTCTTTATTGTTTTCTCTTTTGTTTGACCTATTTCCTGTGGTATTCCTTTCCTCTCGGATAGCTTTCTTTCTCACTGCAAGTAGAAACTTCAGTATAAACTCAAAGAATTGGAAATTCACTATCTAAATCCAAAGAAAGATTTATTCGAGCCAAGTCATCAATATACTGAATGGCTGAGGGTAAATTAAAAGGAAATAAGCTGAAGAGAGAGCTATGTGTGCAATTTCAGGTTTTAGGGAACTTTACAAGGTTTGCAAAACCAGGCTTGACAGGGGAAAGAGAAACAAACATAGATTTACTGAGGGAAACACTCTAAAAATGACTGTGTATTGATCATTTTTAATTGTTTGCTCTGGACAACTAGGAGATGTGTTATCCTCAGAGCCACCAATGAAAAGCATGTCTGTTCTCTAACATGCCCCAATTTGCTTTGACATATTTTATATCTCAGGGGATTTGGCCACAAAGTCCATTAGAGCTTTGGAGGCAGTCAGGTCAAATCAGTTGTCCACGCTGTAGACAAGGTGCCCATCATTTACGGTAATTCTCCCCAGCCGTGGTAGAAGAGAGGAAAGGTTAAAAGCTGTATTGTCATGAGCACATCTCACCCATATTTCTCAGATCCAAACACTGTGTCAGGAACAGGGTGTAGACCTTACAGTTGTGTTTTGCGCCTTCCATACACTTCACCAAGTGAGCTGTTCACACTCCTGAACCAAACTGAGTAGCTGCTCATGCCCGCTAAGCTGTGTACAAAGTGTAGAGAATGCTTAGCAATGGAGTCTCTTGAGAGGTTCCGGGTAGCTTGAGCAATTGTTCTCCTATGGGCTCCTTCTTCCTCCGCCTCTGACAAGTTCTGCTTCATAGTAAGTTATACGATAGAGGGGATTCACTTGCCTACCCTCTATGTTCACTTGAGACATATAGGTGGTAAACAAGAGAGCAGAGTTTGAATATCAAGGATATTGGTAATTTCTGTGTTTTCAGGAAGAAGAAAATCTGATGTTTGAAGATGACAGGCTGAACTATGTCAGATGATATACTTCATGGTGGGCACCAGCCCAGGGCAGATGCCTTCCCCCTGCCTTGTTAGTGGGGCAAAGTCTAGTCTCATTTTCAAATGGCATCAGTTGCTTGTTAGACGGTGGTTGGAGCAAGTGCATCCAGACACAGCTGTCCCGGGACTCCAAGTGAGATGCAAAGTCATTTACAGCTTCGCAGGATGGGGTAAACTGAAGCACATGTGGAAATGATTAGCTGTTCATTCCTCTTTGTTTCCTTCCTGCTTGTTTGGCTTAGTTTCCCTCTAGAATTATATTTTCCTTTACAGACTTTCTCATGGAAAAGTGTGTGTGTGTGTGTGTGTGTGTGTGTGTGTGTGGTGTGTATGTGTGTGCGGTGTATACAGGTGTGTGTGCACATGTGCATGCAGGTGTGTGTGTGTGTGTGTGTGCATGTGTATGGCATATGCAGGTGTTTGTGTGGGTGTGTGCACATGTGCATGCAGGTGTGTGTGTGCATGTGTATGGCATATGCAGGTGTTTGTGTGGGTGTGTGCACATGTGTATGCAGGTACACATGCAGCTGTGGCAGTTAGAGGTTGACATTAGGTGTCTCTCTCTGTCAATCTCCATCTTTGTTTCTCATTTTTTATTTGTTCTTTGAGAGTTTCAAGCTTTGTACAATGTATTCTGATCATACCCACCCCTAAACTCTTCCTGCATCTGTTCTCCTTCCCTGCTCACCCATCTTTGTGTGTCCCCTCCTCCCACCATTAAGTCCTAAAACACTCTTGGATGTGCGCTCTTCCACTTGAGTGTGGTTGGCTTACCAGGGCCTGTACTCCTAGAGGAAACCAACTCTTCCTTCCCTAGCAGTTAACAGTTGCCAATTGCTCCATGGCTAGTGGGATCGTGTGCCCAAACATGCTGGGATTTGGTCAGGCTTGGACTTGCACAGGCTTTGCCCATGTTGTCACATTGCTGTGAGTTCATGTGTGAAGACGTCCTGCTGTGCCCGGTGTTCCCTTCCAGTCATCTACCACCTCTGGCTCTTAGCTATTTCTGCTTCTCCAAATGATCCCTGAGCCATGGTGGGGTGGGAGGTTGTATGCCTATGCTCCTTAGAGCTGAGCATTTGCACTCTCTTATTCTCTGCCCCTTGGCTGGTTGAGGGTCTCTGTGTCAACCACCCACCTATTGCAAATAGATGTTCTTCAGATGAGGGTTGATAAATACATTGATCTATGGGGAAGATAAGTCGTTAGGAGTCAGTTTAATACTATGATCATTTAGAAAAACAATAGGGGTTGGTTCTCTCCTAAGTCTTATGACCCGTCTAGCCACAGGTTCTTGGCCTGCTAATGGTTCCAGGTATGGGTTCATCTTGTGGAACAGGACTTAAATCTAATCAGAAAGTGACTGGTGAATACTATGATGTTCATGCCACCGTTGCACCAGTGGGCTTGTCTTGCCAGGCCAGTTATTGGAGCTCACAGAGTTTTCAGCTGAATATGATTGATGACTACTTTTCTCCTCAGGTAGCTTGTATAGCACCTTCCAGGACTGTGAAAGTGAGCCAGTAGGGATAAAACTTCCAGGTCTGCATTTTCATCGTGTGTGTGTGTGTGTGTGTGTGTGTGTGTGTGTGTTGAGTTCTTTCACTGAACCTGGAGCTTGTCAATCCTCTGAAGCTGGCTAGCCAACAATTCACCTGTCTCTACCCAACACCAAGTCCCTGGACTATACATTATCCCATCTTTTACATGGATGCCAGGGATCCACACTCATGTCCCCATGCTGGTGCGGGAGGTACTTTCCTGAAGGCACTATCCTCCCGGCTCCAGAAAGCAATTCTTTTTTCAAGAGGTTTGTATCTTTGGTGGAGAAGAGAATTGGGTATGAAAGAGATTGACTTTTGTTTGGGAGACAGTCTTAAAAATATTGGAATCAGCAAAATCCATGCAACTAATATTTTCCAGTCTTTGTTTGTGTGCTTGTTTTATTAAAAGAAGGATGCAAGCAAAATCAAACAAACAAAAATAATAGCCACAAAAAGTTTCTAAGCGAGTGCTTTAGAGCAGTGGTTCTCAGCCTTCCTAATGCTGCGACCCTTTAATACAGTTCCTCATGTTGTGGGGAGCCCCCAGCCATAAAATGACTTTGTTGCTACATCAAAACTATAATCCTGCTACTGTTAGGAATCGTAATATTCATATCTGATATGTAGGGTATCTGATGTGTGACACCCATTGGGGGGTCGAGACCCATAGGTTGAGAACGTATGCTTTAGACCCATTCCTCTGGAGAGAGCTGCTTTGATGACAAGTTTGAAGAAAGGATCCTACTTCACTTGAAATAACATCACAAAAGCTCGGACTGTGCGCTTCCCTGCAGGGTTACTTGTCTGTGAAACATGTCTGGACTTTCTTCTTGGTCAGATTTTGTTTCCTTCTTCCCCCGAGATGGCTGCAGCATGAATGGAGGAAAATTAAGAAGCAAAAAATTAAGAGATTACCTTGGTGTCAGGAGATAACTTCTTAAAATAACCGGCCATTAGATTCAGGGCTCTAGATAGATGGCAAAGGGAACCATGAACTGAAGGGAAGATTTTGGTTTTGTATTGTTTTTCACTTCTTTGGTTCTAAAATGTAGTAATTAATACTTTTTCAGGACTTTTTTCTCCCCTAATCACTTGAGTTACAAATATTCTCAAAAATATCAGATCAGGAGGATTTCAAAACTGATGGTGAAGACACTTAGTCTGTTTTTCAGAGACACAGGCACATATAAATGCGTGTGGACTCACACCAGAGGACAGCTCACACGTCTTCTAAAAACACCTTTAGAAGCTTGCATTTGCTCTAAAAACTCAAGGCCCAAATTCCTGCTGAATGCAATTGGCAATAGGTAAAACCTTCCTGGTAATAACTGAGTCTCTAGTAAAACTGGTGGATCCTTCGACTTTGAACAAAGGAGAGCTGTAGCACAGAGTTATTCTCAAGTAATTGGTTGAGGAGTGTATGCAAAAATGTATGTTTTAGAAAACTCAAAATAATAGAGTCGTTTGACCTGAGTATCTGTTGCTAGTTATCTCTGTACTTACTTGTGACACAGCCATGGATAAGAAGAAGGCTGGCATCTCCTCCAGGGAATTAAATAAATTGTTAACCCAAACAATTCGACAAAAACTTCCTCAGCTGGGTAGAGAAGAATGAGGAAATGAAGGAGACAATCTTTAGAAACTGGACTCTATTTTCATTTTCTCTGTGACCCTTTGAGAAAACTAGAAAAGTCAAGAAAAATCAGCTCTTAACGTGATTTAGACCCAACCGGAGACTACTTCCTCAGGCTCTGTGGAAGAGGTAAGGCATGTCCAGACTGTTGCTGCTTGACATTTATACCTGGTAGAGCTACCTGAATATCAACTTGATCTCCATCCATACGGACACAGCGGTGTTTCTGAATACTCGCGCCTTATCAAGAGAGGTTGCAATAGTGAGGACTTTCTTACTGAGAAACTGGTAATCAGTGTATTGGATGGTGGGGCATGTTCATGGATAAGCAGAAAACATGGTCATTTTTCCCTGCTGAAACAGCATGTTGCCCGATGAGAGCGGTCTTCTTTGACCAGTGTTTTGCTTAGAATAGCCCATCCCACTACCCTGCGTTCATTGCTTCAGTACTCTCCACTGAACTGCCGGTTTATTATGCTTACTAACTGTGACTGTGAATTCTGAGAACTCGGAGGACTTTTATTCTGTCCTGAGCTGTGTCCCCAGAGCCTCCAGTGGAGCCTGGCACATAGCAGGCAGAGGAGAAATGTTTATTAAAGAAGTGGATGGAGCAACGCATGGACACATTCATTATTTTCTTTTTACCAAACATTATGTAGCTCAATTGCCCACTTTACTAAGCACATTTGCTTCAGAATTACTTCTATTCCCAAATAGCAAACATACATTTAAAGAGAGAAGACTTGGTATTCATAACTCTTTTAAATAGCATGATACATATTTCAAATGCGGTTATATGGAAGTTCAATTCTTTATAGGTATTCTCCCAAACAGAGGAATTGAAGCAAGATAATGCATGAATGGAAATGGGTTGAAAATGTGAAAACATTCCCTTTTTCTGAGTATTTGAAGTTTGAATTCTAGAATTAAGCATCGTATCTTAGACATGTGACAGGACATTTCACCTATAATGTAGGAAGTAATTCCTTTCTACTAAATACTTTTCTACTACCTGGATTTCTGTCAATCTAACAAATACACAGAAAAATCAGCCTATAGAGAGGAAAGGATTATGCCATCTCAGAGTTCTAGAGGCTTCCGCGTTGGCCAGTTCCTTTGGACTTGTGGCAATACTCATGGTAGGATTTACGGCAGAACAAAACCACTTTCTTCACGAGTGGGAAATAAAGGAGGATGAATTAAGAGCCCATGGTACCACAATCACCTTCTCGGGCATGTTACCAATGACCAAAGGACGTCTCACTAGGCCCCTCTTCTTAAAGGTTCTGCCATCTCCCAGGAGTGCCACAGGGAGGGCCAAGCCTTTAACACATGGCCCTCTAGAATGTTTATTTGTGTTTTTAACTATCTGTATATGATTGTGAGGATGTGTACATGTATATGTGAGTGTAGGCTTCTGTGTAGTCCATAGAGTGCATTGGATCCCCTAGAGCTGGAGTTACAGGTGGGTGTGAGCTGCTCAAGGTGGCTGCAGGTAACTGAACCCTGTTCCTCCACAAGATTCATGCATGTCCACCTCCTCTCCAGCCCACACATGGGCCTCTGAAGGATAGTTGACACCCAAAGAATAGCAGCTTCTCTGTGCAAATATTTATCTTTTTCCTGAATAAATTCATCCAACCAGGTAGAAAAACGATAGTCAGGGAATCAACAAGAATCCTTACTTTCAATTTCTGTTCTCTAGGCTGGTCCAGGAGAGTCCACATCAGAATCCCTTTCTGGTTAGTCCTTCCTTACTTCTCCTATGTCTGTTCCCCACCCCCCCAGGGACCTACTCCCATCCCCCAGCTTCTTATGTGCTTTGTTGGGAAACAAGATGAACCAAAACACAGTTTGCCCATGGTCTTAACCTTCAGCATCTAGTAATTTTCATACACTTCCATTTTCTCTATTCAGTGAAGAGAACAGATTTTGTGAAAATTTATGTTTTGCATTTAGTTATCTTTTGTATAGAACACGGGCACTGACTAAAACATTTACTGATTTAAAAGGATTTCATTTTGTTGATGAGATTCAAAGTGAGGTTCATTCCAGCAAGTGTAATGTAGGAATTATAGGCAGAATGCATTTGGGGATAAACATAAAATGAAATTAGAAAGATATAATAGATGTCTTGTGCTTATTTTCCAAAAACTCCAACCAAGACAACCTAAACATAAAAACCCTCAGTGAAAACATTGTGACAAATCTTTATTACCTTTGATTTGACAAAAATCGTCTCCTATATAACAATGAAAAATGGCAACAAACGAAAGAAGAAAGATGTCCTAGGCTTTATGTAACCAAGAACTTTTTTATTTTATTATATGCCATCAAGCAAAGGAGAAGACGGTCCACAGAAAGGAGGAATGATTTTGAATCATGTGTATCATAAAGATCTTGTATCTAGATGGTGTAAAGAAAACAGAAATAAATGAACAGAAGTGGTAAACTTACCACTTCTAAACTCACCAGAGATATTCCAGAGATGCAGAGATAGCCCATAGATTTAAGAAAAGATGTCATCATTATTAGTCACCAGGGAAGGGAAAGAAAACACAAATGAACCACCAGGGATGGCTAGATTTAACAGTTAGAAAATAAAAATGGGAGAGGATGCAAAGAAAACGTTTTTCCTTAATGAAGGCCAGTAGGCACATGTGTAAAAATACTTCTTGAAAATGTATCGTTCTCTATGTTTTGCAGTTGAGACGGAGCTACAGCCCAATTCTGTATATTGTTATTATGATTAAGAAACAATAAATCAAGCATTTTTACTATGGGAGAGCATTATGTTTTTGAAATTTATTTTTTAAATATAATTTTTTTGGTTCTTTTAATTTATTTGAAGTTTTTTTTTATGTGTATGATTGTTTTGTCTGCATGGATGTTTGTGTACCACGTGTGGACAGTGCCTGCAGAGGCCAGAAGAGGGTGCTGGAGTCCCTGGAATTGGAGTTATAGAAAGTTGTGAACTGCCCTGTGGGTGCTGGTTCTCTTCAAGAATAAGTATTCTTAACTACCGAGCCATCTCTCCAGCCCTTGAACTTTCTTATTGTTACTCTTTTCTGTGCTCTGAGCTTGAACTTCATTAATTTACCTTGAAACTTTGAGCAAATTATCTGAAAGATAATTTTCTGCGTACAAATATTGAGAATATTGTATTTTTTTTGCTTAAAAATATGTTGCTAAATTAAGATATTTATCTTTAACTATTTAAGAAAAATCTCATTAAATTGATTGTAATATTATTTCAATATTATTATAAAAACTAGAGCTTGGACCTCTAAATTCATGTCTCTCTGCCCATTATGGTAGCTCTCAGACTGCACCAGAAGAATGTCTTTGTGCTGTGGATGGTGGTTAGCACAGAAGTTCACAACTGGTCAAAGTTCAGAGAATAAATGACTGTGGAGTACTCAGCCACAAACAGAACATCCATATTGCTCCCATCTTCCTAAAGCTTAGAGACCCTTACAGAAGAAAGGACAGAAAAATTGTGAGAACCAGAGGTTGGGGAGGACCAGCGAATCATGGATGACAGGACAACTGCATTCATGAACTCCCAGCAGTTGTGGTTGCCTGCACAAGGTCTGTATAAGATCAAGCCAGTCAGCATTCTAGTGTGGAATGAAATCCCACCCCAGGCTGAGAGCTCGTGATAGCAGATGGCTTCTAGGTGAGGGAGAGTCAGTTTTTAGGGGTGTGTCCTTGGTAGGTGGATCACATGCCTGTGGATGGCCCCACACCCAGGGGTGTGTGCACAGCACAAATGAGACTTGGTGGACCGGAGGACACCAAGTTGGGAGGGGGTGGAGGGTAGAGAGTGGATTTGGGAGTAGTAGAAGGTGAACAGGATCAAAACATGTACATCTATGAAATTCTCAAAAAACAAAATATTATATAAATTTTATAAATATAAATATATTAATAAAATATAAATAACTGGAGGTTGTCATTAAACTGTGACCAGCATTGTTCAGCAAGAAGGAGGCTATGTACTGGTGATACCGCTTCCACTTTCCAAGTATTCTGTTTCTTTTTGGAAAGGTTAAGGCTTTCAAAACTTAGTTCTATCCAGGATGTAGCTTTGGCTCAAACTTACAGGGCTGGGAGTGTGGTGTTGTCACACTTAGAAATCCGTCTTGCCGACTGACGTTTTATAAAGTTATAGGCAGCACTCTTTGAATCTGCATTGATGATACAAGTTCTAGCATGGTATTTTTAATCATTGGGTATCTGTAGAAATAATGTTGAATAAAACAGTCTAGATATAGACAGTAAATATAGTTATTCTCTTTCAGATTCTCATACATATTTGCCATTCAGTAATATCACATATGCCTATGATGTGATATTTGTTAGTTAGAGCAGCTTGGCAATTACATAGAATTTTAGTATGATAAAAGCATGGTATTTGGCAAATAATTGGTTCTGCTTATTCATAGCCCTGCTACTTATTATGCCAGGCAGTTATTTTGATTTTCTGCATTTCTATAAAGGGAAGATAACATGGCAGTCATGCCTCCCTGGAGGGTGTGGAGCAGGCTTTCTTTTGGGCCAGGAACCAGCACCCAAACCATGACACGGAGACTTGTTATTAGTTATGAATGCTTGGCCTTACCTTGCTCTTGTTTTAATCTGTTTCTCTTCATCTATGTTTTGCTGTGGAGTTTTTTTTAACCTTTCTTTCATTCTGTATGTCCTAGTCCCCTGCTAGCTCCATGTCTGGCTGACTGGTGGCTGCCTGGCTGGCTGGCCCCAGGCATCTTCTTCTTTTTCTCCCTTGTTCTCTCCTCACTCATTCTTTGTTCCTGAGCCCAGATTCCTCCTATTTATTCTCTCTGCCCACCAGCACCACCTGTCCCTCTACTGCCATTCTGCTTTTTATTAGACCAATCTGGTGCCTTAGGCAGGCAAGATAAAACAGCAACACATCTTTACATAATTAAACAAATACAGCATAAAGAAATGCAACATTTGTTTACATAGCTAAAGTATAGTCCACAACAAGGATTTTTTTTTAAATATTAAACTTTAAATGAAATATCTAGTATTTATGAGATCTATGAGCTTTTGGCAACAAATTTTAGATTCAGGTTTTCTTTTATTTACCATGTAATATAGAGGAACTACAGAGGCCTAAATGTGGTTAATTTAGGACTTCTGTGCAAACTGGTGCCATGTTAGTGTTTGGGTTTACAACTCTCTTGCTGCTAAATAGAGGTCAGATCACATCACTGCACAGCGTGAGGGTGAACTTAGAGTTACTAGAGTGTTATGTATTGAAGGCAAAGTGGAAGCAGTTATAGGAAGAGTTAATTTGCATTCATGTTCTTTAAAATTGCTGTTTCCTGGTTTTCCTTCAGTCTGATGAGAGAATTAGAAATGTTTTCATTAACACTTAAAAAATTAGAAATTAAGATCAGATATGCCTTCTGATTCTCAAATGCCATTGATAATGAGATAACTGCCTAAATAGATTTTAGTGGAATAAAATTGAAGGGGCATAGCTCACTTGAGCACGTGGCTCTAGCAGGCATTGCCCTTCTCCTCCATTCCCTCTGCCTTGCTAAAAACCATTAGATTGCATTCCTGAAGCTCCCAAGTTCTATCCCCTTATTCAGCCGCTTCCTCCTCCAGAGGCTGACTTCCAAGGTCCAGTTGTCAAAGTATCGAAGCCCAGCAATCAAAAGCCCCTTTTGGCTCACCTAATTAACATGCCCAATCAAAATTGAACACATCACCTTAACACAGGGTTTCCTCCTTTACCGTTATAAACTACCATTTGCCTGTGTGCACATCTGTCTCCTCTCTATCCAGAGGCGGTCCTTTGTCTCTCCTGTACAAATACCTCTGCTCCGTTCCCTTTTCCCCTTCCCCTCCTCCTGCATCCTCTGTCTCCTTTACCACCCCATCCTCATCCATTCTAACACAGACCTCCCATTTTCTTCCTCTTAAAAATTACACCTGCAAGGTCATCTGCTGCTGTTTTTCTGCCCGAGTCAGAAAGCAGCCACTTTAACTTTTCTTCCTCACTTAATAAAGGATCTTTCTGTGAAAATGGCTGTTTGGGTGTGGCTTGTGTCTAATCTGGGGTCCAGGAGGAAACCCCTGCTGTGCAGGGGTGTCTCCTTCAAATATGGCAACTTAATAATCAAATAATATATTTATGTTGTTATCAGTTACATTTAATGGGAACTTCACTCACACTGCTTTGAACAACTGATGATGTCTCTGAGGACTTAGAAACTTACTGACAAGTTTTGTGTTCTTTTGTCAAATATAACATTAAAATTTGTAACAGAAGGGTTTGTCAAAAATTAACCTCAGATAATAATTAGCTGATACCAGTTAAGAAGTGCAGTTTTGCATGGAGACAACAGCATGGTCCGGTGGAGCAAGCACAGTACTGTATTGTTCTCAAGACCTCTTGGACTTGGTTGTGCAGGACACACAGTGTTTCTGGATAGGTAGTTTGGCAGAATGTTGAGTGTTGCTGTGAATCACCATAGTGGAGACTGATGGTTTTTCAATGAAGATTTAGGTGTGCACAGCCTAGGATGTGAGCAGAACAAGTGGAAGTTACATTTGGACATCAGAAGGACACACATCAGCAGCTGAGAGAAAGCTAAGCCAGCCAAGAAATGTGTCCAAGAAAGTCGGGACAGAAAGACAATTGCAAGTGTAAGAACCAGCAGGATGTCTGGTCATAGGACAGACTGAGGAAAAGATCTGGATATTACTAAACAAAGCCTGTGCACCCATCATTGAAGGAGGGTCAGGAGAACTTGATCAATAAAACAGGGACAGGCCCCTTTATAAAAGGCTGTTCATTTCTTGCTGGAATGCTTTCCCCACACCCTGCTTTGCAATGGTTACAAAACCGCAGTCTCCTCAACTGGGGTTCCCCTGGGAAGGACCAGTCAGGGAGGATAGGAGTTCGGAGCTTGGAGGGCCCCAGGAGCCTACGAAAAGATGGACCCAGAGTCTCCAGGCTGACTCACACTTCTGGGACCCCTCTCGTTCCATTGATGGGAGCTGTCTGTTCTACTACAGTTGGTCATTTTTGTTTGTTTTCTCTTGGAGCTGATGTTTCTCTCTCAGCAGCTCCAGGAATCTATAATGATCTCCTTGTGTCCAGGACCCTCAGATCTCCATTTTCATTTCTGGGCAGAGGCGGCTGTTATAGGATGGTGGTAACGGCTTTAGCAGTCTTAGATCTGTGATTGTTACTTCTGTCTGGGAACCCCTAAGATCACTGCTGCTTTCTCTCTCCAGCCTCTGCTTGCTTTCAGATCCTGGCCCCAGATCCCTAGATGTCGGCCAGTGGCTCTTCCCTCTCCAACTGGCACTTCACTTTCCTGTCTGAGGGGGTCCTCTTTCCAGGATGTTCTAGTCTTTGTCCCATGGGATGAACTCAGTGGTAATCTAGACAACCACCCCTCACCCAAGACCCTTGTAGCATCACCAATGCCAAAATAGCACGTATACCTTTCATCCCACAAACCCAGATGTGCTAGTGGGATTAGACTGCCAGTTTATGGTGCAGAAAGGGGTTTTAAACCGGACTAGACTTCTTGGTGACTTTCCCCTGCTGCACAGTAGTTAATGGTGGTGTGCTGTTGGTGAATCTTAGGTGCATCAGAGAGAGCTGAGTGAGTTTTTTTCTTCTTCTTGGAACAAAAGACTTACTTACTAGTGTTTAAGTTTCAAGTTATAATACAATTGTAATAGTCAACAGACACGGGAAGTATTGAAAAACCGTGACCACCCTAGGCAAATTTAGATTTAGACGTTAGTACTTGAACAACATGTTGTGTGGACAGGTCTCCCCCATCCATTCTAAGTCCAGCCGCTTTCATCTGTAGAAGGGGTTGTTCTAAAAACTACACAAGGCAATGTTACAAACGTATGAGCAGCTTCTTATAAGCTTGCCACTTAGTAAGCAATAGCTGGTCATTAAGAGAGTTCTTTCTCTGAGTGTACAATGGACACTTGATTGGGATTTCAGAAACCTATATTTAATATTTTTACTTCCGCTTTCCCATGTTTGCCTTTTGATAGCTCATACAGACTGTCTGTCTGATACTTACTAGACACCTGACCTTCAGCAGGATGAGTAAGTGGTTTTGTGTCTTGGTTTTCGCAGATATAAACCTAGGCTAACATATTTCTCAGTCTGCTGTTAGACTTAGGAGGGAATTTAAGATGCTCAGAACATTGCCTCTCGCAAAAAACGCTGGAGAACAGTTGGGCGACACCGGCATCACTTGAAGCTTTGCTGATAGCTTCCTTCTGCTATGTCACCTGTTCCCCAGCTCAGGTGCAAAGAATAGTCTGGTTATGAGTGAAGAGGCTTAAAAATAGGAACAGTCTGTAATTGCCCTACAAACTCTGCACTGCAATCTGTTTCTCTTTAAAAAAAATTCATTATTCTGACATCTAGAAGTGATCAAAACTGGATTTTTTAGTTAATCTCTTCTTAACAGCTTTATTGAAGAGTAATTACCACAAATAAACTGTCCCTATTTGGAGCATGGAGTTGATGAGTTTTGACATGCATGTGCACCTGTCATGGAAAAGTCATGACAGCTAATGAACACACCTACCACCCCTACAGCTTTCTTTGTGCTTCTTGTAATCCACCTATCTGTACACACTGCTCCTCCCCAGGCAACAACTAACATGCTTCTTCTGTTACTTATGGAGGCTGGTATTTTATATGAGAGGCTGTGCACTGGTTCACATGTGTCTTATTTTACCTCCTGTGATTATTTTGAGGTTCATCCATGATCACTGTAGAACAATAGTTTATTTCATTTTTGTGCTGCTCTGAATATTTGTGCATGAGTTTTTGGACATTAGGTTTCACTTTTGTGGAATAAAGCTGGATGTTTGGTTGTAAAAATTTCAGGCATGCATATGATGTACTTAGGTCATATTTACCCCCTTAACCTCTGTAACTACTCCTACCCTGTGTGTCCTTTGTGTCCACCTGACCTTATTCTGCCCTTGCCATACATATATAATGTTCAGGCCCAGACTGGCATGCACATCCTGTGCTCTGGCCCAGCCCAGTGATCCTGCCTGATTTTAGTCTACCCTCACTCTCCCCATCCATAAAACTAAGTTTGGTTTGAACATCCCAAGTCCTGGCTAGTCTAGAGTACCCTACCTCCTGCTGTCCACAACCTCCAGGCTTGGGTACATCCTGTTAGATCGGACCAGCCACTCTGTGTAAGCCTGCATCCCTGATGTGCCCTGAAGGAGTTGTAGGTAGCTCTGCTGGTCAGAGAATCTCTCTTCCTTAGCAGTTCTTACTGCTTGTAAAACCTTAGGCAAAAACCTGTGAATCTTGTAAGTTTTAGGAACTTCCTGAAACTTGTGAGATGTTTAGTTCCTGGTCTATAAATTTTGTTTACGTTGAGAGTCTTTTTTTTAAAAGGATTTATTTACTTATTAATAATACAGTATTTTGTCTGCATGCATGGTCTGTAGGCCAGAAGAAGGCGCCAGATCTCTTTCGTGTGTTGCTAATCAGAAGTGGTCTGAGTTGAGAGCAAGTTGCAATGACTTTGTTTCTCTGTTCCATGTTACAAAGGGTCATGAAGCCAATGTTTCCTCTGCTGGAGTTTTCTCTGGACAGATTATCTCAATCCCTCACATAGAGGCCTGGGGTTGAACAGTGTTGTATCGAGATCTTGGACACCATCATGAAATCCACACTGAGGGCAGAGCATTGCACCATGCTACATGGATGGGGTGCAGCAGGTCTCATGCTTTCTCCTCATGGCTGTGGTTTTCTGGGGTACAATCCCTGTATGTCATCTCAGACCCGTGCTTACTCTCCTCATCCTCCTGACTGGACACGTGGGCTGCATTTGAAGGGAAAGCAAGCTGCACTCCATACCACACACCACCACACCTGAATAACTCAATGATGAGGACTGAACCCAGCGGTGCTTGTATTCTAGGCAACTGCTCCACCAAACTGAGCTGTGTGCTCGGCTCCTTCTCTTTCTTTTTAATCAACTGTATTGAAGTTTCATCAATTTTATTTGTTTTATTGAAGAGGCCTAACTTAACATTAGTGCAGCCATGACAGGCTGCAGACTCACAGTACTGAGACTAGGCCTCACCATTACAATAACTAGGAAAGCCACAGACTGTACCTTGTGGGAGACCAATAAGAATTGAGATAAACAAGTACTAGACGCTCCAAGACATAAAGGATAGCTTACATAGCTTGTGTATAGGTTGCCAATTTCCTTGCATCAGCACCAATCCCTGTTAGATAAGACTTCTGTTACCTCACTCCTGCCCAATCAGGAGTTCAACCTCCATCTGAATCTGGGGTTTCCCACCCACCCCTCATCCTTTACTCCTTAAAAACCCTGTCGTAACTGAGCTTGATGCTCTTCCTGATCCAACCGCTGTGTCAGAATAGACAGAGAGCTTGAGCTTGCAATAAAGGCTCTTTGCTTTTGCATATGAACTCGGACTCCTGGTGATCTCTGGAGGGGTGTGTGTGCTCATGACATAGGCATAACATTATCAAGTAGTCTCATTGAGTCTCATTGTTTTTCTCTATTTTGTTGATTTTTAATATACTAGTTATATTCATATTAATATACTCAAAGTCACATTTATATAACTTTGTTTGAACTGGAACAATCCCATGGAGCTGTTGAATTTGGAATGCTGTTTTTCACCTGTGTCTTCATTTCTGTCCAATGACTGCTATGGAACTTCCAGGTTAAAATAGTAAAGGCAGAACAGGAAAGACTAACTTTTCACTTCTGTACCATCCATTCAGCATGAGGGAGAGGAAGCCCTCCACACGGGCGTGGTCTCTGGCTCTGTCCTATAACTTCACCTTGATTTAGGGCCTCTGGATAATCTCCCTTCCTCCAGAAGCAGAGAGGCAGAAGGATTTCAAGAGCCAGGACTGACAGTCAAGGTCCATCACTTCAACTCGTCATCCACTTCATCTGAGCAGAGCTCCATCCCATAGCCTCTCCTAAATGCAGGGATGTGACTCTCACCTGAAGAAGAAAGGCACCCAGCTGCTTAACAACCATATAGTTCCAGTCCTACTCTGAGCTGAGGTAATGTTGACTGAAGCAGCTTGCAGAATGCTAAGAATCCTAGATTGACCATAACTGGTTTCTCTCGAGGTCCCTTATCTGATTTGAACTTATATATATCCACCAAACTACATTGCTCCTCACCAGTAACCCTACTGAATGTGTGGCTCCCAGGAGTCCTAGTTCTTGCCTCAGTGTCTTGACTATAGCCAGTATCCCCACTGGCCTGACATTTTCCTGGGACATTAGTAAAATTGGCTCAGACTTTTATACCTCAGAAATCTTTGTCAGTTCCCAGATAACTCACATGTTGCCTGGGGGGCCTGCTTCAAACCAAGTGAGTGCACACCCCCACCCAGGACTATAACACTACTACCCAGTACGCTGGATACACTGAGTGGACATTCTGGTTGCTGTAGCCTGCCTCCCAGAGTGCTTATATTAACGTTGTCAGTGCGAAGACAGTCACATCTCTGTATCATCCTTGAGCTTTTGTAATCTGGACCCCAGGCCCCCATATAAACTCTTACACTTTCAAGTGTTTTGTGGACAATACTCTGAAAAAATCCAAATGTAACAGTTGCATTCAAAATGATGCTGTAATTGGTGCTCCCAAACTTTTTTGTGATTCAGAATTTCTTTATATACTTCTTTAAACTAGAAAGTGTTTTTCCCTCTCTTATTGTGTGTGCATGTGTGAATGCGTGTGTGTAGGTGTACACTTTATACACATGATCATGCATGAACTTGATGTTCCTCAGGTGTAGCCACCATTTTGCTTTTTTGAAGATGGGGTCTTTCATTGGTCTGGTACCCACCTGATAGGCTAGACTGGCTGGCCAGAGAGCACCAGGGATCTGCCAGTCCCTGTCCCCCAACTCCTCAGTGCTGGGATCACAAGCATGTTGTAACACGAGTCTTAAAAGGTCTTATTAATTAAAAAAAATCCAGAGCAAGATATTGGGGTGATAGCTGAGAGATCAGAGAGACAGAACAAGCCACGGCTAACCTCACCTCACCAACTTCCCAGCTGATCTTGTTTCCTCAAACTGGAAGCCTCTGTGTCCTCATCCGAATGGATTTCAGCTGAACTGCTGCTCAAAAGCCTAAAAACTTAACAGACTCTAGTTCCTGATTTTCATGCCTTATATACCTTTCTGCTTCCTGCCATCACTTCCTAGGATTAAAGGCGTGTGTCACTGTGCCTGGCTGTTTCCAGTGTGGCTTTGAATTCACAGAGATCCAGATGAATCTCTGCCTCCTGTATGCTAGGATTAAAGGTGTGTGCTACCACTGCCTATACCTATGTTTAATATAGTGGCTGTTCTGTTCTCTGACCCGCAGATAAGTTTATTGGGGTGCACAATATATCAACCACAGCATGTGAATCCATGCTTGTTTATGTGACTTTTGTTTATGTGGGTTCTGGGGTCCAAGGTCAGATCCTCATACTTGTAAGGCAAGCACTTTACTGACTATTTCCCTAGCCCTAAAAAGTGATTTTTAAAAATGAATAATATATGGCTGGAGAGGTGGCTCAGTGCAGAAAAGGCATACCGCACAAAATAACCTCTACTTTTTGAAAGAATAATATGTGATTTACATTATTTTTATTGAAGTGCTGTTGATGAGTGGTGTGCTCACTTGTCACATCTATCTGTTCCTCGGAGACCTGACTCATTCATTCATTAACTAGTTAACATTTCCATGCTGGGATTAAACCCAGAGTCTTGTACATAAACGAGACAAATGCTCTACTGTGAAGACATACCCACAGCTGTTTTTTTTTTCTTTCTCTCTTTTAAAAACTATTACCTTGGAACTTCTTATCTGAATAAAACATATTTGCCTTGGCTTTGTGTTACTCTGACGGTCAGCTGATGTATAAAGGACACTCTGTCATATATCTTTTTGCTAACCATAGTTGTTGAGTCTGTTTTCAGGCAATTTTTAGTCAGACTGTCTAAATGTGCTTATTGATCTAAGGGCACGAGAACTGTTGAAAAAGAAACCCCCTTCTCATGTGCCATTCATTAGCCTCTATGTTGTTGCTGGCCGAGTAATGCTTTGTTCAGCATCATTGTCCTCAGATGCACAGATTAGCAATGTTTCTGCTTTGCTCTCTGTGGCAGAGGGAGCAGATGCGTTTCTTAATCTCTGTCTTCTCTATGAAACCTTCAGTTCAATTCAAATTGACACATGTTAACGTGATGAGGAGAAAGCAAGAATTTCCCTGACGTGAGCGTTTCCTACCAAACAAAGCACCTCTGGGTGTTTGGGAAGAAACCACAAGCCCTCTCCCTATTCTCGGTCTAGAGAGGCTGTGTTAGTGGAAGTAGGCTGCGTCACTTAAGTAAGTGCAAGAGGTTAACTCATCCGACTCTCCCGTCATATTGATCCTCTCTCTCCTGAGAGGAACAATGTTGTTGATGTTCATGGTTGTTATTCTTGAGATGGGGAGCCTGTCAAAGGCAAGAAAGGGTGAGTGGAAATGAGACCCTAATGAGTGGATAAGCAATGACTGCGTGCGTGGGATTGACAAGCAGTACGAAGCACACATCTTTGTCCTGAGCCAAAGTGCCTCGTTTCTAATGGAGATTACGGTAAGAAGAAGCCGAAGTTGTGTAAAGGAAAATGATGTCTTGGGAGTCTCCGGACCCGCTTAGCCCCAAGTTAACACCGTGTCAGGGCTTAATGGTGAACAGCAAGACTACGTTGTCTTTTAACAGATGCTACTCACATGCTGTCCAAACAGGTCAATTACCAGCAAGTTTCTGATGATCCCAGAGCACTCCGGAAGAGTCAAAGAACAAACTCAGAGGGAAAGACACACAGACCTGAGATGGGACAAACCAACTTGCAGAGACGGAACTTCATCCAGCAGAGAAATGAAAGCAGGCTGCTGCACAGTCATTTCTATCAGATTAATCATTTATACAGGATGAAGCAAAATTTTACAAACCAAGAAATGCATAATATTTTTTTAATTCCCATTTCAATGACATGGTACATCCTTAAGAGGGTGGGAGAAAAAGGAAATAAAGATTGGAGAAAGTTTCTTCATCTGTTCTTCTTCTTTTTAATATGGAAACAAACAAACAAACAACAAAACCTCCATTTCTTTGTTGCTAGGAACTCTGGCTAAGTTCAACACTACAGGTTTTGTGGACAAGCAAACAATCCTGCAGCAAATACAATAAGAGTCTATTCATCTCTCATAAATGCATATGTCTAACGCTCATTAATATTAATGGAGTTGCATACAAGCATTGAGGCGATAATAGACCCCTATTAAAATCCATTTGTATTCATGAGCTATTTTTCTTAAAGGTTACTCTTCAGTCATTTTTTTTTTTGAGAAATGTGAGTGAGTGAGCTTCTTAACTTCAAAAGATATTTTAAATGGATCTGCCTAAATGTGTAAGAACCCAATTAAAGTTTATTTGCAAGAGATTTCCATGGGAAACTTGACAGTAAATTGACACAGTGTCCCCCCCAGTCACCTTCACTGGCTCTATTAATTTGTATTAACTGGAAAGTATCACACAAGTCCTGTTTCTTGCTTCTCTTAGTCTTTGTATTTTGAACTTGACAGACTGTCAGCTGTCAATCTGTCCACAACTAAATCCATCAACGGATCGTTTCCATCTGGAGAACAAGCCAAGCCAGTCTCTGGTATTGCCTTTTGGACTGCACTTCTCAAGCCTCTCAAAACCAGGGAGGTCTTAAAATGTCCTCGGCTGAGAATCTGCAGGAAATCTTATGTTCAGGACATAACCACTCTATTTGTTGAAGAACTTACTCTGATCTCCTGATTCCTGAGATGGACTGATAATGAAGGAGAGGATGATGGGAAAAGAAAGTCAGCGGAATGGAGCCTGTTTTCTTTCATGAAGTCATTGTGCTTGCTGTGGAGGAGGCAAGGGAAAGGGCAGGGGGAGGGATGGTGTCTGAGATCACTCAGTTCACATGATAAATTCTTCTGGATGCTATTATTATAGCTCTACTTCGTGCTTTTGGGGGAAAACCCCTTATACTTTTAGAATTAAAATTTAAAGGCAATTCAAACATTCCTGAAAATAAGACACACTAAATGAAGGAGGCGGCTCATTTGTTGATAATTCCTCCTTGGGAAAAGGATAAAACTTGATGACTGAATTCAGTAAAACGCTAATATGTATTTTCTTGGCTAAGCCTTGTGTGAGATAGTGAGGTCCCAGCTATTTAGAATCTATATAGGAGAGAAAATCTGTATTGAAACTGTAATTTATATTTCAAGAAACTCTGTGTAGGGCTTCAGAGAGGTGGCATGAATAAAGGTAAACAGGTAGAAGAGCAGCAAGAACAGAATGTCTAGTAGATGTAAAAGAACCACATGCATCCAAGGAGCAGGGAAGAAGCATACAATGAATGAGGATTTAAGAAATATGCACATGCTGCATAATAATGCCACTTCACCCCAAATACTTGTCAATATATTTGTATGTACATGCACACATACACGTGCATTAAACATGCATTCCATTGCATTCAGTCACAAACATTTAAACGCACATATGAAAGTTCACTGACCATTTAGTGCCTAACAATTGCTAATACTATCAAAGGTAAAAGAAATTAGAGGGTGTAGGACAACTGAAAGGGACCAAATCTCGAATGCTGGCTCCCTCTCTAGCTTTGTGGGGTTCACATGACATGTGTGAGGTTTACTGTCAGCACACAGCCAGTATCACAGAGCAGCATGACCGGATTTCCCACTTAACCGCGTCTGCTCACACACCTCAGTTAAGCACCCCAGTTAGCTAGGTGCTGGGCTACATGATCAGATAAAGGGAAGAAAGATGGGTCCTTAGATCGATGTAATAGCTAAAATCACTGATGGGGCGTGACAGCCACTATGAGCAGGCTGGAAGGGAGGTTGGGTGGTGGCTTCAAGGAATGATTATTGGAGATGCAATGAGTCATATTTTGGGAGATTCGGTCAGGGGTTAAAAAGAACAGTGTGGTATATATACAATGTGCAATTTGTTCAGTTCTATTAACAGAGCTAAAGGGGCCCTAGGGGCTTCACAAAATAACTGGAAAGGGGCGGAGCATGGGCTTATGCATCGTATGAAGTTTTGTGCCCTATTTGGAAGCTTAGGCAAGTCATTGTGGCACTTTCAGGATTTACAGATAGAATTGTCACTGTGCCAGCGTGGAGGATGAGGGGATGGGGGTCAAACTGGTGACACAGAGCCTCAGAACCCTTTGCATAGGTCTGTGTTAGAACTAAACAAAGCAGCAGTGATATGCCGGCAAGAGGGCATGTCGGAAGCTCTCTTCGGGGTTGAAGCTGTGGTGTATTGTGATAAAGGTGAGAGAGGAGGGAATCTAGGGCAATTCTTTATTTCTCTGGGTTATAGACAGAAATAATAAAAATAAACCTGATGGGGGCATGGGACACTGTCTCAGTTTTGAGAAGTGATCAGGTATAAATTTGGGCACTTGGAGGTTGAGGCAAATGTGAGACATTCAATTGACTCAAAACACTAAACTGCAGAGCAAATGTTGGATCTCAAAGTATAAATTTGTGCATTTAGTTGGTGGCTGTGGCTGATTGCTGGTTAGAGATAGGAAAATAAAACCTGAACTCTTCTTATTTTTGTGCGTGCTCTTATCTGTTTATACTTCTTTTGGTCAAAGCTTTGATATTTGTGGAGCTGGTCATCCTGCCCTGTCATTCAGGTGCCTCAGGGACCTACTTCACATCTGGGTCTGAGGAAAGCAGGTGACTCAAGTCTAAGATATAGTTATTGTACTTATTGTATATAGTTTTTCTTATATTAGTTATAGCTTTTTTCTTTTTTCTTTTTATTAGAATAAAAGGGGGGAATGTGGTGATATTTTATTTGTACTGAAATGTGATTTTATTTGTATGTTAATAAATAAAGTTTGCCTGGAGATCAGAGGTCACATAGGGAGCCATAAACAGAAGTCAGGCGGTGGTAGCACACACCCTTAATCCAATCGATCACATGGCAGGCAGAGTCTCTGTGTGGTCAAGGACACAGCCAAGCGTGGTGACATGAGCCTTTAATCCCAGTACCAACCACAGAGACCTGGGGGTCTGCATAGACAGGCAGTGATGAGGAAGTCATGTGGCTGGGCTTAGAGCCAATGAGAAGGCAGAACAGAATGGTAATAAAAACACAAGTCAGACAGGAAGAAACTCTCTCTGGGGAAGCTACTGCTGGTGGTAAGCTAAAGCTAGTCATGGCTATTGCTCTGATCTCTTTGGCTCTTACCTCTGTATTTGGCTCTGTGTTTCTTATTTATTAAGACTGTTTAGAATTTTGTTTACATTAATATACTGGTTTTTACCTCCTTTCCCAAAGCCATGGTGTTCAGCATGGGCCAATGGGGTGAAATACCTAGATGTTGTGGATTTTGAGGACCATTGTCTTGTATGTTGGGGCAGTGGAGGACAGTTTCAAACTATAGGAGGTGTGAACTCTTTTGCTGTCAGATGAAAAGACCCAGAAATGGAAACAACACAGTGGAAAGAGAGCTGGGGGAAGGGCTTGGAGAAGCAGCCAGAATGACCCACCTGAGCTGCCTGGAAGAGAAGGAACCACCTGAACTGCCTGGAAGAGGGTTAGACCAGAGTCACTTGGAAAGGACAATCTCCAAACTGTTGAGCTGCCTGCAGGCTGTGCAGCGTGCTCTAGGTTCCCAGCTTTTGGGAACCGTCATGCCTGCTGGGGTGTGTTCTGGCGATGCCGCTGGCTTTGAGTCATTTCTGCCCCATAAGTCACCCCAATGAAACTCATTGTTTTACCAAGTTGGACTGTGGTGGTGTCTGTACTTTGTTCTGTTGTGAAGTCCCTACCTGGCGTGAGTGTGCATGCGTACTGCATCTTCCCCAGGAAAAGCCATCTCTCCATAGTGACAAAAGAGTGAGTTAGAATAATTTGCGCACCGACAGAGACCTTCTGGAAGCGCTAGATATCACAGCTTAGCCATTCTCTTCTGGAGACTTTGCTCCACCACTGATGTCTTCTCCCGTCCTCTCTAGTGGAGAGCCAGGGATAGTTCTCAAGAGCTGGCTGGTTCCCGAGTCTTCCCCAATCAGCCCGTAGTTAGTAGCAAACACAAAATACAAAAGGAACAACGAAGTCCGTTAGTAGGAACACGCTGTGTCCCAGATTCTGCTCCTCCTTTGGGCCAGCTATGGATTAAGCAAAAGGGCATTTCAGAGTGGGTAAGAGGGTTACAGCCAGTTTGGGACAATTCATGTGCTAACGTGTTGGTAACTGGCAATTTAAAGGGACTTAAGATGCTTGTTATGATACTCCTTAAAGGCAACTTTAATGAATGCTTACAAAAAAAGATTAAAAAGTCAATAACTTTATTTAGCCTGTGGCTACACTGTTAATTATGTTTTCCCCCCCATAAAGATGAGCTTTGCCTTGGCTATATCTCAGGACAAGTTGAGCTGTGCAACATTTAAAACCGCATTAGCCTAAGAATCACACCTCCATGAGATGACTGCCCTAATTAAGACTGTTCTATGTCTTTACTTGATAGTTTAATATAAAATAGTAAAATAATCCTCACAGCTTATTAATTGTTGGTGTTTCACTTTTTTCTACAAGTTTCTTTTCCTTATTGTGAATATCAAAGGGTGTCCATATGTAGTTCTGGCATGCATTGTGGGAGCCCGTTCTCGGGTTCCTCGTGGCTTTACCCAGCAGGTCCGCATAGAGGATGATTAGGACCACGGGCCTGAGTGCAGGTGTCTGAGATGGTCTGCACTTGGCTGTGCTGGGGGAGGAGGTCATTTGCTCCACCCCTTGGCGTCTCTATAAAAACCCTGGGGCAGAGCCAGTCGGGGCCCGTTGGAATAGGTTCCAGGCCCTCTCGAGGCTATCCTTTATTTTTTATCTGTTTATCTCTGCAAAATTCTCCACAATAAATCCTTCTATCTAATATTTCCTGCTGCTCACACTCAAGAAAACTCTGGGAAGCTGTGGGGTTGGTGGGTAAACGCCCCACAATGCATAAACTTGAAAGAAAATTTACTTCTAGGGTTAAGAAAAATATGGAAAAATTATGACCTAATATGAAATGTTCATGAAATTTGGGAAGCAATTACATTTATGTATTTGTTTATTTATGCATATTTACAATACTTTATATTTTCTTACATTATTTACTCTGGGACTTAAGACTTGGAGAATTATTTTTTTTCTCTTTTTCTCCTCCTCCTTTTTTATTTTATAATTTGATTTAATTTTAAATATCAGCCACGGATTCCCCTATCCTCCCTCCTCCCGCGGGGCGCCCCTCCCTCTCCCCAGCCTACCCCCCAGTCCCTCCAGGGCAAGGACTCCCCTGGGGATTTAGCTCAACCTGATAGATTCAGCCCAGGCAGGTCCAGTCCCCTCCTCCCAGGCTGAGCAAAGTGTCTCTGCATAGACCCCAGGTTCCAAAGACTTGGAGAATTATTTTTTTATATCTATGAAGTTTTTGTGTTGAAAGAAAGACTTAAATCTTTGAAGAACTCCTGTATAACCAAAATAGTTTTCCTAAGTAAAATGAAAAACTAAAAATGTAAACTCTTACATTTAAATAAAAATATATCCATTTTATTTCACGTGTATGCTTATATGTCTGTGTACCATATGCATGCCTGTCCCTGACGGGGGGTCAGATGAGGACATCAGATGCCCTGGAACTACAGGATGGTTGTGAGCCACCATGGAGGTGCTGTGAACTGCACCTGGGTCCTCTGCAAGAACAACAAGTGTTCTTAACCACCAATCTACCTCTTCAGGTCAAGCTTTTTTTGTTGTTGTTGTAAAATCATTATAGTTCACCTATGGCTCTGTGGTAAGTTGTGTTTGGCAGTAGCTAAAATTTGCATATTTACTATAAATTCAAATGCTTTTGAGGAGATGTGTAACTGTGGTTTTAAAAAACTTACTCTCCTAATGTTTTCGACTCTTTCCAAAAAATAAAAAGCAGAAATCTGTGTCCATGCATACATTTTTTAAATTTTGAAATCCATTACTAGGTATGTTATGTTACATAACCTTAAGTAGTATTTTATTTTATGTGGCACAGAGAATATAGGGAAGTACAAAGAGCATTGGACTTCGGGTCTTGTTTGCTTTTTTTCTAATTAATTGGCTCTTACAATGGCTCTTGATTTTCTCACCCACAAAATCCACTGGAGTGGCTTGAGGTGTTACATTCCCAGAGCACATTCTGTGAACTAGCAATACCAAAATAAGTTGGGGACATTTTAGAAATAGTTATTTTTTACTTCCATCCTGGGCCTACTGAATCATAATCTACATTTTAACAAAAATCTCAGAAAATTTATGTGATGATTATAGTTTGAGAGAAACTGGGGTGGCTTGAATAGCACAGAGTCTGAAACTGTGTTTGTCAGGAATGTTATGGTTTTATATAGAAATATCTACGCACTCTTAAATGATAGTGTAGTTTGAATGTAACTGGCCTCTATAAGCACATAGGGACTAGCACTACTAGGAGATGTGGCTTTATTGGAGTAGGTGTGGCCTTCTTGGAGGAAGTGTGTCACTGTGGGGTCGGGCTTTGAGGTTTTCTATGCTCAAGATATGTCCAGTGTTTCAGACATACTTCCCATTGCCTGCAGGACAAGATATAGGACTCTCAACTCCTCCAGCTCCATGTCTGCCTACATGTTACCATGTCCTGCCATGATGATAATGGAATAAACCTCTGAAACTATTAGCCACCCAATTAAATATTTTTCCTTTATAAGAGTTGCCATGGTCATGATGTCTCTTAACAGAAATAGAAACCCTAACTAAGACAGATAGAAAATGTTTTAAGAGATAGAAATTTGGCATATGACTCAGCTAACCATAGGCAACCAGTTGCTCTCTGTATGATCTTGAGTTAGCTATTTAATTTTATGCTCTCTCATATTAAATTCAGACAATAAAATCCATTTCTTAGGGATGGAATATTAAATGAATGTTTTGTTTTTTGAAGTAAGGTATCATTCTCATTCATGCTGACCTGGAGCTTACTCTATAGGCAAGCTGGTTTCAAACTCATGGAGAGCCTCCTTCCTCAGTTTCCCAAATGCTGGAGTTGCAGGCACGAGCCACCCCAACTGGTTAAAATAAATACCTTGCAATATAATGAACTCAACCATATTAGTTTTTCACTATGATATTCGTTTCCCCACCTATTACCGATTTGTGTTAAGCCACAGAGAGTTTGGGTGGAATGCATGGAATTCCATCAACAACAATAATATGGTCTCATTTCCAGGCTAAGGTGAGCTAGTCATTCCAGTTAACATCCTACACATTCTCTAAAGTTGTTTGAACCCTGCCCTCTTTCCTTAAGTATAGAATGCTACTCTTCTTGCTGTGTGACAGGCTTCTGACAGGCAAAGTTCATGACCTATAGATATTTGAGGAGGTTTTCATGTCAAGGGCCTGAAAGGATAATTACCTACACAGAAAGGAAGAGATGGAGCACCTGTCCTAACTTGTGTCAACATCCCATCATGTCCAAATTCATACACAGACAAAGGAGGATCACTCCATCATCTAATGGGAATCCGTGGACCTACTGGAAAGCACAGACTGCGTCTCCCTGTTTTACAGCTCGATGCCTGGCACAATGGCTGCAGATTATTTCTGCAGTGAGTAAGGAAATGTTGAAGAGTAAACTAGCTACATGAATGATTAGAAGTGGGGAAGTTTGTTTTTAGGTTTCAAGACATCAAAATGTAGAAAGGGGACTCATAGTAACCAGAGCCAATAAGAGTGTAATATAGTTGGGCGGTGTTGGGGGGACACCTTTAATCCTAGCACTTGGGAGTTAGAGGCAAGCAGATGTCTGTGAGTTCAAGGCCAGCTTTAACTATAGAGCGAGTTCCAGGACAGCCAGAGCTACACAGAGAAAACCTGTCTCAAAACAGCAAAAATAAAAAAATAAAATAAAAAAAAAGCAGAGTAAATGTATCAAGCAGGATACTGAACCAAATATGGAGGTAGAAAAAAATGGAAGTGAAGGCATTGGGCTCAGTCCTAGAAATGACAGGAAGCCAGGTACTGAAATCTGGCCTCCCTTAGGTATAAGACCTTTGGCAAGAATCATGTAGAAGTTTCCGTGGGGTCATGGAGACAAAGAAAAAGATGGTACGATTGAAAACAAACTCCCCATGCCTGGGATGTGCTTCGGGATCTATTTCAACTAGAAGCAGTAAGATGCGGATGGGGAAGTGACTGTCTCGAAGGTTGACATTCAGTCATGATTCCTTAGAGGTGGGAGGCATGGCGGTGTGAAGAGGATGGCAGAAGAAGACTGTAGGGTGTACTCTTCACGGTGTGCACTGTAAGAAGTGGGGAGGACT